>JAFMSR010000832.1:0-39984 GCA_022818135.1 Saxidomus purpurata | reverse complement strand
TGGGTTTCTTCAAATCAAGTTTTAACATATATCTCATGGCATAAGTGTTCGGATAACACATACCGAGAAAGAATAATTGTAAAAAAGAAAAAATAGTATGTCGGAACATCACGAATAACATCACGAATAACACACAGAAAAAGTAAGATAAAATAGCAGGCATGGTAGCAACGCTTTTGCAAAGTGAAAACATTACAGTGTATTATTCATGTATTTAATTATCCTTTCTATCTCCACAATTTATACTTTACAGAGGCACTCCTTAGAACTTGTGTCAACTTATTTATAACTTCGAAAGCATAAATAAAAGAATATTTGCAAGTTTTCATTACCGAACTTAAAAGTTGAAAGCTATAGTCATCGTCGGAAAAAATAGCGTTGTAAAGATGTTGCAGTACCATCAAACATTCAATTGTCCAAGTAACGCTGTTGTTTTACAATAAATGGGTTGATTTAATACGATTTATTACAGAAAGCCTCTGTGTTGATTCTTTGCACTAGATTTAGGCATTTTTCTATTATATGCTGTACTTTAAAGTTGTATCCATTTATCATTTTACGTTGAACGCATTATACATGTTTTGAGAATATAATCTGTTAGATGCAGGGAGTGCCCATGTAAGGTAGTTTTACGCAATATAAACTGAAAACGACAGATTAATGTGTTTGTTATCGTTTTAGGCTTTTAAATTAGTTTAATGTTAATGTGGAAGAAGTTGAAAATTGAATTAAGTTAAATATATTAGAGTTATTTTACTTGAAATTCGATATTAAATTATATCACATTATGAAACAATTCAAAAGTTCACTTTTTACTAAATATTTCGGCCTACTGGCCTTCTTCAGTCGGCCGAAATATTTTAGTAAAGAGTGAACTTTTGAATTCTTTCATGATTATTCTCCCTTCGGAGTTACTTTTTGTGTATAGTATATCACATTACATTGTCACATGTTTTGCACATGTTTGTACTTTAAATACATCAAGTTCATACCTGAGATATTCTCCGTCTATTGCAATGTTTCTGCATACCTTCTTCCTTTCAATCAATGGCTGTAATAAGAGAAAAAGTAATGTTAACTATTAGTGAACGGTTCATACCCTAAATGAAATATACCAGAATGTATTTACAACACTGGGTATATATATATGTTGTATAAGACAACGTTCAGGTAAAAATAACATAAAGATATTCAACTCACGAAAAAGGAGTGAAATGTGATTATGAACAATGTCGCGAATTATATATTGTTTAATTACTAAGACCAAATCAAATTTTCTTTTAAATCTGGAACTGTAACGGGCGTCTTCTCAGAAGTAAAGGTATGACATACTGCACCGAATGCGACTATATTGTGTTGAAAATATTAGTTTGCCTTTTCAAAAACGAAAACACGTTTTTCCAGTTTTCAAATATCGTTGTAATTGTCCAGATTTCTCCCAGGAAGAGGCTGTAAATAGGTTGTACATGAATATGCATGATTATTTTGAATAATAGTTGAAAGAACTTCCAATGATGTGCAACATATATATCTGACTGTTTACAACATGAAATAAAGCGAAAGTAGGACAAAAAGACCGCCTAGGCCAATTTAAGGAAATAAAAAAACATTCACTTGGTTTTCTGCAGTAGTGTTTCAAACAGGCAAATACTCCACAGCTATTGTAAAGTTTTAGAAGCCAGTTTCAAACTGTATTTCCCTCTTACAATTCCAGATTTAAAAGATAAATTGATTTACTCTTAGTAATGGACCTTTAACTAAAATCTGGGGATAGTACCATTTTGTATAAAAATGCTTTAAACATTCCGGACTGAACGCGAAGAAAGGGCTCAATACGTTTTCTGTCAATTGTGTTCCGTTTCTATTATTAAATAATATTGACATATGCGATAGTGTAATCTTTTGCACAGAAAAAACTGAAATAATTCAACATTTATCTTTTTAAAATGAAAGAGATATAAACATCACAAAACGGAACATAAAAATCATAAAATCCGCGTTTTAATGTAAATGACGTCATACAAGTTAGACGGCGTACGTGTTTCTTAGAACACGTTTTTTAAAACTTTATTTCCATTTAGAACCCAAACAAAACTAGATCTATTACTGAAGGTGAATGATACCTTTTTCACGCATGGCATGAACCTAAATGTCATGTGATTAGGCTTATGAATAAGAAAAAACATTATGAATATATAATAAGACAACTAGGCTTGGTACAATGTACCAATCACTTCAGTTTCATTTAATTCTGACAAAGGATTACGAAACGGGCACAAAGATCTCGATAAATTAAAATGTGTTGAAAAGTATCAACAAATGACCATCACTCTATGAAGCATTATTCATACGAAAGCATGTCGAGAACATTCACAAGTAGGCTTCATACCAACCAATCCTATGAGTATCATTCCATTCTGGCCCGGTGTATTGGGCATAAAGCGTATACAAGACGACGGGCAATCTAAAACCAGTACACCCCCTTACAACTGTACTATGCGGGGTATATGACAAACTGAAGAAAAAATGAATGATTGAGGTTATCTGCTCAGTGGGAGCAGTCGGAAATAAGGAAAAAGTCATGCAGTGAACAAAAATAAGTTTTGAAACACCTTTCACCTCGTCCCTTCTGCCCTTTTATGGATCTAGTTTTTGTTTGTTGCACATGCAATTGTAGATTTACGGATATTATATGACAACAAAGTATTTATCATAAACCTATTTAGTTTACATCGTTTGTAAAATAATTACTTTCAACTTATATTAACTATTCTTGATGAGTGCTTCCTTGACTTCTGGCCAGTGCTTGTGTCGACAGAAACGATTAAGGAAGTCGCGGCCACATGTCGCTGTCTGGATTCGAAGCTACAACATCCGGGTTAAGAGTTTACAATGTTTTGCTGCTACGATAAGTTAAGTGAGGTGTCAAGATTGTTTGTTCGGATCTTGTTTCAGGTCTGATTATTTATTTGAATTTTAGTAAAGTTTTAATTAACAGTAGAGTTTCTGAAGGATGGTCTTATTATACAATGTATTGTATTTACTGCATTTGAAAAATGTTATTTTAATTCAATGGGTAATCTGACATTGTTTATAGGGGCACTCCTATATCTAGCAGATTAAATTCTCCAAACATAGATTATGTGTTCAATGAACGTACATGTAAAATGATGAATAATTCAATTTCAAAGAAATACCTATGGCGAAAATGCCTCATTTTACCGCAATTAATAAATCCCCCCATTAATTGTACAACAACAACTCTACAAAAATTATTAACTGGTTTATGGTACTGCAGCGTATTTGAAACAACTGATTTTATCGATAATAACTGGAATGCATAGCGGAAACTTTAAGGTGAAGTTATAATACTTCCATAGTTCTTATCATTTTTGTTTTGGGGTTATTTAGCTTGACATCAGTTATAGGGTATGTCCCTTTAATACGCATTTCTTTCAAGTTTCACTAATTTTTTGCTGCATGTATTTAATACACTTCGACCAAACTCTGTAAAAGGATAAATTACGTCCTAGCGTTTGTTTGACCGTTTTGATGGGTGCAATTAGTTTTCAAGAAAATCATGTTTGAACATTTCAATTCTTGTACATCGCATAAAGACTTAATGAATGACAACAAAGTTTATGTATTTTTGCAGAAACTCGTTTCTCTTTAGATCTATGGTAAAAGGGGAAAGAATACCCGAGATCGTCTTTATTTTTCAAATTCGCCGAGGGGCTACATTCGTACGCAAGTTCCGTACCTAGTTCCGGTTTTAAATGTAGATACATATTCAGCTGCAGCAACAATATCATGCTTACTTTTATGTTTATATACCGGTAAATGCGGGCAGTCGAAATGCCTACGATTTTCAGCCAATGCTGTGCGTTACTCAAACATATTATGGTCACTCATGAAATAATCGGCATTTAAAGTTATATATATGTTGCTACATTCACAAATATTTTTCAGATGTGAAAGACGACCTAAAGGTTGCAACATCTATATGCGCTGGACGTGCACCAAACAGCTATTTCAAACAACAGTTATTTCAAGCAACAACTACTTCCAGCAACAGCTATTTCAAGAAAATAAGGAATATACATAGGTCATTCTATATTCATTTTTGATTCGACAGTTATATACACTATCCCCACGGTACTTTTTCAATTTTTGCAAAACACTTACTTATTGTTTTGCTGAACTAAAATACTAAATTAAATGTTTGTTTACAAACGTGAAGATGTCTACGAAAATAGTTTAAAACGCCGTAAACATCCTCTGAGTGTGAAAACACAGAAATACATCAAATAGAAACGTTGTCGTATGTTAACACTGCCTACGTACAGTGGCATATTTATTCCGTTAACACACGCATGGTATAGAATACAGATGAGAAGCGGCGGCTAGTGAACAATTATTGCTGCACTGAAGAGCAGAAATTTATGACAAATTTTATCAACACTAAATGTACCTTCATTTGAAAATTTAAATAAAAATAGTTTGAAGGTGAACACATACAAATTTCCAAAAAAAAATAAAATATTTGGATGCATATATCAGGTGAAACAGGTACTTGATCATACGAGAAACACGTACTTGTGGAATTTGCTATCGAATGTGATTTATATGTCGTCATTGATGACGTCAAAACTGGCACGTAACGGCACAATAGGCGAAATTACGTTAATAAGCGCTAGTATGCATTAAATAATCAGATATTCGCATGGATTAAACTTTAGATTTTTTTTTCATGGCATAAAAGTTCAATATCTCAGCTTTTTATAGAAACCAATTACATGAAGTTCAACGTTTGCGCATACTCTGTATTGTTGCCAGGAAATAAACAGCTGCCTGCTTTTAACCTTAATTCCACAAGAAGTCTAATAGGGACAAAATCCTTGAAAGTAACTCAAGAAAATATATTTTATGTTATATATCGGAACAAATTTAATTCCCTCGTATCTCTGAAAGCAACTATCGAATGTATCGGGACTTATTCCATATAATTAGGTCTACTTAACGACAATACATGTCAGCCGTGTATCAAGACATACGCACGTGTGCCAATGCGTACAGTTTGACCGAAAAAGTTTTTAAAATGACAAAAAGACAATATAAACTGATGTCTGGGTGATGGACTATTTTGTTCCGAATATATCCGTTTGAAACGAGAATTTACCTATTTCTGCAAAATATGTACATCTATCCGATTTACGTTAAGAAAGAGTTAGTTAGTTTATACTAGTTTATTCAAGCTCGATTGTTAAGAAAGCTTGTAGATTATCGAGTCACTCTCGAGTCCGCTTTCTGGAAATAACTAATACTGGTGTCATATGAGGAATTACGGTCGTGACCCCAGTGGGGCTCGAACCCGCAACCTCCGGGGTGAGCGGCCGACACCTTAACTTCCACACCACCGTTCCCCTTAGTTTTACGACAACGCCGAAAATGCAACCACGCCGCTATTATGACCATTATGTTCAGGATGCAACTGTTTTTATTTATATGTATGTAAAATGGCAACCTCGCTTGTCATATGATGACATTTTTGGAGAAAAGGTGGACGAACAAAAATAATGATCGACGCCTGTATCTACTTTTAGGTGTTTCAAAAAAACTGCTAGCTTTCACACAGTTGCTATGGATTCACGTTGAATAGCAAGAGTCCTGTTGGTCAGAGTGAGCTAGTGAAATTTTGTGTCTTGATCTTGTTTTCTGTCTTATCATATAATTGAAATATGTTGAAACAACGTAAAATGCATTATTCGTTAAAATTTATACACTTTAAATCAGCGCTTGAAAACAGTGCAAAAACGCAACATGGGGAGACCCTCAGACCGCAGATTTTCGTCCAGGTACGCCCCTGTATGCCAATATATCTCCTCGGCACTGTCCAAATTAATATGTCCGACGCACTTAGGTATTAAAAAGGACTGTTATTGTTTCTTGCTTAACATATTGTAAGGGCCTACCAAAGTACCATAGAAGCTGGCGGTCCGCATAGTGCCTTTCATGCTTTGTTTTCTCGTGTCCATGGAAATGTATAATATACAAACTGCGACGACACGTCAAACCGCTAATTCATTTAAGATAATTTAACTAAAAAACATGAAAACTATTAAATGTCCTAAAATGGCGTCCGATTAACGTAAAATTTTATTTGTATGTCTGCTGTACATAAATCAAGTTGCATCTCATTGGTGTATGCAAACTCGAATTTGTGCTTTACACATAAAAAGCGTCACATCGAATACTACTTCACGATACAGTAGTTCCAACCAACTCGGCATAGAGTTGATAAAACTTTTAGCTTCATCTTCATACGAAAATCTAGCAGAGCAGTGATTTGTTCTTGTGTACTTGATTTATTTGTATTTCTTTCAAGCCCAAAATGTTGAGAAATTCATTTTAATTATTTTTCTATTATTTCCTTGAAGTGGAAATCGTTTGATGAAGTAAATAAGTACATAAATTGATAGTTTGAAAATAACCATTTTCTGATAACAATTTATACCCACCGATGTTGTTATTAGGCTAAGCCATTAAATTGCGATTGGCTTATTAATTTTCTTAAAGAACTTTAATATAACAGTCCACCAGTACCATTTCTTACATAATACGTTCCACTGTTTTCTTGCAAACTTTGACACTGTATAGCTGGACTTCAAAGCGTTGCAAAATTGTACGAGTTTTTCATGGTTGTAAAGTTTGAAAACACCCAATACATGAATAGTTTGTACCGATATCCCATGGATTTACAATTTAGCTCAGACTGATTAATAAAACCGTCCATGCAATTGGAAAATTAAACTTAAACAGAAACCACTGATATAACCGCTTATCAGATGCCGACCGTTCATGTGCCATATGACATCTTAAAGTAGTAATTGATCTCTTTTTAGGCTATTCATGATCTTTTGAACTATATAAATAAGTTATTAAAATGAAGCCTGTTCTTATAAAATTTAATGGCTATGAAATAGTAAAATGGAAAAACACAGTCCTTAAATGTACCAGTTAATGTTTTGTACGAAGAATTAATTGATTTTTCCGGAGTAATGTTTTCATAGTTGATGTACCGCCATTTTTGGGAACGTCGAGGAATCAACTTCGTTTTCTTTTTCATTGATCAAGAATATTGATCAATTTATTATAAATTTGTAGACGTGACATTAAAATACTATTTTAAGACATATGAGAGATACAGAAAATTTACAAAAGCTATTGTCGCAATTCTGAATACTTCCAGTAATAATTTACATTTCCGTTTAATTGAACATAATAAATCAGTATTCTAAAATAAGTAGATTTAACTCGAAACAATAAGTTACATATAACAGTCTTAAATAATCGATCTAGGTATATTTAAAGTTTGTATCGTGCTATAAATACCTCGTTCTGTGGGGCAGCCACGTCGTGCTTGCTTTCGGCACTTGGTTTTGACGCAACAATTGGTGCATGTACATCTGAAGTATTGATTTATATAAAAATATTATAAGTCGAATGTTCTGTTTCATTTAAATGAGTTCAGTAATTTAGACCCCAGCTTGAGGGAGGAGTCATTCTGCATGGACAATTTCCATTCATCATATTATTAAGATATTTGAAACATACAGTAAAGATAACGCTTCTATTGTTCTGTTTAAGCGGAAATTTACAAGACAAACAATGATAAAATCCATCACACCACTTCAAGTATCAGCACACACTTATAAAAAGTTTTAACTGTTATTGTGATAATACCAAGTCACAAACTGAATCCATATTTCTTACAAGTAGTATTGGTATATGAAAATATGAATAGTAATTTCATCTACAAAATATCCACTTAAAATGTATGTGTGGTTGTACAAAACAGTGTTCAGCTAATAAACATCGCAAAGGATGATATATTATATTAGAACAGGTGATATTATTTAATGTAATTGGTTATGATAAAGGAAACTAAAAATGTTGATATGATCTACTTGAAAAAAAAATCAAAATGATTCCTTGAGTTTTTGTAAATCAAGCTACCGGGGAAATCAAGAACACCATTTACTAGCATTAAGTCTGTAAGGGATATATATGACAAACAAATTTAAAATTTAATACAAAAGATATGTCGGAAATTCTGAAATATCTCTTTAATTCAGATATATCTACATGTATGTACATTAGGAGATGTATTTCTCTTGATATAGATATCTCTGTTTTAAAAGACTATCAATACTAAAGAGATATCACTCAATGTAAGAAAGATATCTTTCAATGTAAAAGATATATCTCTTTAATCTTAAATACATGTATTTGTTAAAAAGAGATAGATCTTTTACTATTAGAGATATATCTGTCAAAAATATGGAGATATCTTTCATATCGTTGGAGATAAGCTCTGTTTTGATAAAATAAACTATATGATGGCCATTAAGAGACATCTCTTTTCATTAGAAAGTTATCTTTCTATTTTACAAAGATATCTCAGCAAAGATGTAGGAGACTTTGGTTTCCTCCCACAATAAGGCCACATAAGCTCGGGTTAGCTTATATATGTGTTTACAATAATGTATTGTATATTGCCGACTTAAAGTATAGACTATTGTTATTATTATTGTTGTTATTATTAAAAGTAGTAGTAGTAGTATTTAATTATCATTATTTTCCTGAGTTTACATTGTGATATTTAGTAGATTTGCAGTTCAGAGGTGGCCGTGCCTATGTGCTTTCTGGTGAACAAGTTTATTCAGTCATTACTTATATGTTTAGGACCTTTCAGAAGTTTCCATTCATAACTTTCTGTGAAAATACAAAGTGACCATATTAACTCAGCTCTCCAACAATAGTATGTGATGTGTTTGTCTATGTCATATCAAACAACCTCTTTTATAATAAACACAACTAAGAAGATGTATTTCGGAAGTCCGATCGGGCAATGTGACCAGCCTGTTATGCACTGACCCTGGACGAACAATTTCGAGTAAGTGAACCAAACCAACGATAAAGGGATTAGTTATTTAAGAAATAATATGTATCTATGTTTGGTTTATTGTAGAATAACCCGAGTTTGGAGATTTTATGCGCAAGAATATATCACGAAGGCCGCAGGCCGAGGGTTATTCTACCATAAACCAAATTGGATATTTATTATTTCGATTCTAACACGACTTATTTAAAACAAAATTTGAAGAAAAAAGATAGAACTTTTTTCATCGAACGTATTTACATTTGCGTGCTGCGCACCTAGATTTTGCCGTTGAAGTTACCTCCCGCGAACACTGTAAAGATGCTACTTCTATGTGACTTTCATTCATGAAAGATTTATACGTGGTGTTTTTCATCAAAAACTTTAATAATCTAATTTTCAAGTAAATGTAACAGGAATTTCATTTATAAAAGTGGTTCGAAATTTTAGGGTACGCAATAACGATTCAAGTTACGAAAAATATTAGTTACGGGTATAGATAAATGACGTCACAGTTTCTCTTGACTAATGACGTCACTGTGTCAATGACTAATGACAAAACAATAACAACAAAACAGTAAATAAAATCAGTGTAAATGGTATCGTAACATTAATCAAGTTAACTGGACGTGTGTCATCCATCGGATCCCCACGTTTTGCCCCAAGTAATCCACAGTATTCCATGTACGATCCTCTATACGTCGGGGAAATTGAACAGCCAAAACACGATTCGCGTGCAGCGTCGTTCAAGTTCGGTTTATAAATAATCCAAATAGATTTTGTTCTACATGTATATTCGCTGCTTGTGTTAGAATATGTGTTTGTAGCTTTGAAAGGTACATGTATCTCTCTCAAATGCTTTTGAAATATATATATTATCTTTTAAAAGATACGTTCAAAAAGTGAAATATCTTCTACTTAGTCTCACAGAGATATTTATGCAACTTTGAAAAATATCTCTGTTACTTTGATCTCTGTTGCATCGAGAGATATTCCTCACAAATAAAGAAAAGATATCTCTCATACATGTATGATTTTTAACAGTTTAACAGATATCTCTGTAAGAAGAAAAGATATATCTTAAAGTTCACGGGACATCTTTCTGAGACACAAAAATATCTCTCAGCGTGAAAGAGAATTATTTTATTAAAAATGAAAAATATCTCTTTTTGGAAAGCATAGTAAAATGGCTTGCAATATATATCGCCTATTTGGATTTGCAATAGCGGATATTCTTAAAGCTTGTATCATGTATTCTCGTTCCTGGCACACATGAAACAATTTAATTGTGGTTGTTATTTATTTCAACTTTACCTTTGACATCAGCATCTTGCTCCATTTGCTTTAAGCCTCCTAGTTCTTTGCACTCGTTCACTGCACGTTCTAGGTTTGCATCCGGCTTGAACTGGTAGTTCTTAATCGAGTTCTTCTCCCTAATACCTTCATATGTCTCTTTTAGTCGTTTTAGATTGGCCTTTTCTTGTACATAATTGACGAACAGTTTATTTGGCTGGTCTATTTGTGAGTCAAACAGTGCCACAAAACCTGTCATCTGCTTCATAAATTCTTCAGTCTCCTTTTCTAGGTTGTTGAGGTTCTCGATATCTTCTGTTTTCATAGACTCGCCCTGTTTTATAACTGAATCTTTGAGATAATTTATCTTGGAAATGATGCTATCGCTAACCTTCTTCACATCCTTAATGAATTTGTCTTTTATATCTCTAACTTGTTTCTTGTTACATTTAATTGCGATGGAAACTGTTTTTGCTTCTGTTTGGCATTTTTCGACGCCATTTACCAACTTTTTGAATTCTTGACTGTCCTTGAACATTTTTGCTATATCACGAATATACTCGACCTTGCAAGATTTGTGTACAAGAATCATGCAGTCACCGCAACCGACCTGCTCATGCTTTGGGCAATAGAACTTTATGATTTCATTCAGATGTTGTTCACATTTCTCAAATTGTTCAGGCTCATTTAACCCGGTCGTTAAAACTGCCTCGTGTACAGGAACTAAAGTATGGTTTTTACTGATCCTTCGTCGTTTATGTTTGTCAAAGCAAGTAGTACACATGTACTCTTCACATTGCAAACAAAATCCTTTAGCATGCGTATTATTCCCATCGTCTTCACACGGATTGCACAGTAATTTACTGCCATGATTTACACTCCTCTTGCCATGTACTTCCATTTTGTTATTTCTTCTATTTGAATATAAACGATATAATTCGTAAAGTTCTATATATTGTTCTGTGAAGCAGTCATACATGAGAGTACAAACTAGTTAAATGACATTTACATATGAATGATGATACCCAGTTTAATGAGTATCAATTAAACATGTTATCAGTTTTATTTTGTTTACATAGCAATCGCCGATGATCAGATAATCTGTCAATTCAATAAGCATGTACTAGGTGTTTTGCCAATGTAATTTGAATAAAAAAGTATACATGTACGGTAATGTGTTGAAGAATTGAAAGTACAATTGAACTATAAGATAGTTGAAACAGACGATTTTATCCACAGACATTATAGAAACATATCTTTAGTTGAAAGTACTATTCTTCTGGGTTTTTTTAAACAATAACGATAAAATTCGGTAAGGTTAAAAACGTCTTCTTTAGTTATCATATGCACTGTCACAATTGCATACAGTAAAACAAATTTAACAACGGAATCAAAAGTAAATCATTAAGTACTAATTACTCTTCTTTAATCGTATTGAAATTTAATTACTGAAATGTCAAAGACAATAAATATGAGACATGATGGCCCCACGCACTTACCGTATTTTCTAGACAAAGTACCTCGCCGTTTAGGTATCATATGAATTCAAGCAATTTTAGCGTATTAACATTTTGTGAGATAGAATCATATGCTGACATAATATTATGAGACAAAAGATTCTATGTGTTTGCAATAACAATCACTGGAATTAAGAGAATACAATGTACAAGCAACTCTTTATTTACCAATAAAGGTGTCTTATCTACGCAATTGACCTTTACTCATACCAAGCACAGCCTCAAAGAATCTCAAAGCAGTAAGTGTATGTTACAAATGTACAAATATAGTGCAGTATTTTTAGGTAGGAAAATCAAAAGCAACTACAAGTTTATGGTTCGTACTTTATTTCATTTTACTTTAAACATACTTGATCGATATATATTTTAGTTCGATATACAAAGGATATAAAGCGTATACAATAAACTTGTTCGATATATGGATATAAGGAACTCCGAGTATAAGGAAAACACATTTGATAGGTCCTGATTAGTTCTTTATAAGCGGAGTTTACTGTATCTAAGGTACTTTCTACATGTCGCTTGCTTAGTACTTGTATCTTACAAATGAACACACATTTAAAATGCAAATACTTGTTGAAGGTGTTATACGTATAGTATGGCACAGGCAAACTCAACATTCAAGTATTATACAGCAGGGTTAGTTGTATGTATTCATATATTCTGTTGGGTAAATACGCATTATACGATTTTGCTCCTGTGCGTCTCACCCATTAACAAAACCACATATTCGATATGTTTAAGGACATTGTAATTGTCACGTAATTCATACACATAACAAACAGTGGTTGAAAAAAAAAAGTGAATCTCTTGACCACAAAAATGAAGTTGAACGTTCTGTCGGATAATATATAACCTAACAGGTTTACTGTGGTGACTAGCCTTACAGCTGTACATATAGCCCGGAAGCAGACTTTGTACGAAATATAACCGATATGTACACTCCTTTGGATTTGAACATGTAATTTCAAACCTGTTTTAAATGAATATGAGTAAATGTGTACTGAAGTGTTGATGTCATGTCTGTACCTGTCATTCTGTCAACGCTGTTTTTATGACGTGTTAATCAAATAATGGTTCTTCAGAAACAATAAATTTCAAAGCAGTAACATGAGAAGGTTTCATTCTAGCCAAATCAAGTTATTTCTTAAAATGTTTAATGATAATCTCGAAGCGACGTGTTCGTCAGATATTAAAGATCAGTACGGATGGTCCGCTACTTTTTTAAATAATTACACAGCGGTACTCAGTGCAAACTCGGATATAAAGTCTTATCAAATTTATTCCCCTTCTTCATTTGCTCGTTATTTCTTTATACGTGTTTGAATATAACAAATAATTGGCTATAACGGCGTGATTATCCGGTCCAACAGGCAGTGTTCTTTGATGTCTTTGATCGGTTATAACGAATCTATATGTAAGTTCATCCAACGATATTTGACCAAGTTTATGACTGAAAAGAAAAAAATATCTATATGAATAGTTTTCTTTATATCATCTATAATGTTAAAATTGACCGTTATGTGATGTGCATTTCCTGTTTAAATACATTCGTAAAGGCTATTTCTGCGACAAGATAAAGGCATGTCATTATAGTTCCTTAACAAGTTTTCTCTATAATAAGATAATCTAACGAAGAACAGTCGATTCTTTTTCTATGATTTTGCTGCAAGAGTGCTCCATGGTAACATTTTAATGAATCAGAGAATATTGTACAGAAGGAAGCGTTAGGCTCTTATTTTTATATTAAGTGGATTTTGTATTGTGTTCTTGGCTGCCCCCAGGATACTGCTGAATGCAGATACAAAACATTTATAGTGCCTTATTAGTAATATGTTTAACAAGTGTCATTTTCGTCTATTCTTGACCGTTGGAACAACTCCGTTTCGGATCAGTATAATTGTTGACGTATTAGTTCGAGCCAGAGGGTCGAGTATGATTGTATACAAGCTGCATGTTTTGTTATTTCGGTTTGACATTACCCATATTTACAGCAAACATCAAGTTGTGTTAAATGTTGCATCGGTGATGTAGAGGTGAATGGTGGCTGCCGCTCATCCCGTAGGTTGCGGGTTCGGGCCCACTGGGATCACGACTGTACCTCCTCCTATGACATCAGTTCTGTTTTTACAGGTAGTGCCTCGAGAGTGACTTGATAAGCTACAAGCGCTTTCTTCACAATCGAGTTAAAATAAATAAGTATAAGCAAAATGTTGAATATACCTATGGAATTGTTAGCAGCCGATATAATCTTAATACGAGTCTAACATTACCATTTCTACAAATCAATACAATTCCATAATAACTATGATTATTTAAAAGTGTTGTCATTCAACAAAACAGTATTAGATGTTGATCGCAAAAGTAATGTAGGCGTATGCCTTTTTTTCATATTAATGTTCACGAAACAGTTATCTTAAAAAAAGTACCTCCTATTATTGCAATATCACTAAAATAGTAAAATACGGCATCGTATTTATAAACGGTACTTTTGATTTAAAAGTGCTTATTAGTACTGTTTAGGGTAGAAACAATGTTTAATCTTGCTGGAATCTGTCTTGGTAGATAATTGTATCATTCTAAGTTGTCACTTATCCTCTTTGACCATAAATGACGTTAATCTTCACAACATATTTTAACAACTACATTTCAGACTGATGGCAAGACCATAACAAGGATTTTAAATTTTTATATTCTAAAATGTGTAGTAATATTTTAACTTTTTCTACTGAGTGTATATACATGTACATGTAGCGGCTGAATTTCCCGCTTATCAACAAACGAGCGACTAATACTTACTATGTCATTACAGTTTATATTTTTCACACTCAGTATACAAACCAAACGCAACTATTTCGGAAGGATAGTTTACATGTAATCTTAGTCGGGATTAAATGCAGAAACATGCCATAAAATCTAAAAACAGTCATGATCATCTATTTTCATAACGTTCAATATAAGTGGGGTATCTCAATCTGATACTATAAGTATTTATACATTTGATATCTTAAAAATCACATGATAAAGCATCCAATGTGTAGTACAATGTGACAAGCTAACCCTTAAATATAACATTTCGTAAAGTTTATAATGTAGTTTCAAATAATGAAAAACCTGTGTTATAGTTAATAAAAATAGTGTTTTATTTAAACTGATACATTGTAATACACAAAACAATTGACTTTGTAGCGCATCATTTTATTTTACAAACGCGATACTGTATAAGTTTTTTTTATTGAATTTAATTGTCACTGTTTCCAGTCTATTACACTATATCCTTTTGTCTCTCGCACTGAGGATAGAGGTAATACAAATGTTCGACATATTTTGTTAATGCATGCACTTTCGTTTACGATGTCTTCAAATTTACCGACTCATTTGGACGATGTACAACATAGTGCTTATATTGCATTTATTACTTATTTGAATAAACAATAGTCATCGAAGTCCTACGTGACGTTTATCATTTTACACGGAAGATGATAATGAAAGTAATTGTCAATTTGTTGCATTGATATATGTACGAAAATGAACAATCATATCTAAAGGTTATGTCGTGTTATATAGGTTATCGTGTCAGGACACATGTACCCGGCTTTAAAATTATTGATCAGTTAAGAGTCTGTGCTAATTTATACCAATGGTACGTTAATGAAAGAGCAGGAAGAAAATTAAATTGTTATTTGAAATATAAAGAATGTGTCCCTGTATTTCATCGAAATATCTAAATTGTATCACTTTTCGTTCAGATATATTTCGCATCCACTCAAAACTAACAAGTATCTTCTTATTCATCAGTTCAAAGATAATAGTCTGTCGTGCACAAGCGCTCCGTAGTCCGTACTGTTTTGACGGAAACTTGTTACCCGAGGTGACGGATATTTCCATCTTAACCAAATGTCTCATGATAGAAACTTTTTCTTGCATAAAGTCTTGCACTTTTAAGTAGATTTCTATATGCAAATGTACCGAAATGATGTATTGTCACTTAAAAACGAACGATATTTGGACGTTCTGTTAGGGAAAGCCACGTGACAATGTTTTAAACGTTACGTAAGTAATTTACAAGAGCTGATTTTTCTAGCACGTGTAAAATCACCGGAAATGCCGATCCCATATGCAAAAATACGAGGACAGTTATATAAAACTATCAGATAAAGACTCGTTAAAGCGAAATACGCCATAATGACTTTCAGCAAACCATCTATATGTATCGGTACAAAATGATTGGTCTGGTTTTGAAATAAATTGCATACTAGGAGTTTTAAAAAATGGTCTCAAGATTACATGTAACAAATATATTTAAAAATATATTCTTTCAGTGATCGATATTGTCTAAATATGAATTCATTTGAAACAACGATAAAAATGAGGAAATGCCAATTTCAACGTTAACCATGCATAAATTATGAGTTATATCTGTTTGCATGAATTGTTTCATGTTGATAGATTTATCACATATGTATGTAATATTTAGCTTTCCAAATCTGAATTAAGCAGGTGTTACTTTGAGCAAAATTCCTAATTTTGATTATTTGACTTCGAATCTCTCTGTTGGTTTAGTGGCCAGGTACAATTTTACAAGCATTTTATCTTTTAAACTTGACATTTTAGTCTGCCTACAATATGCAACGCCACAGACAACGATCTAAGGAATGGTAATTGTGATTTTAAGTGATGGTTGGAATAGTCGAACGAGGCTCTGACCTAACTGTAACAAATGTATTATAATTTAGACGACAATGAAAATTAAAGACAACGTAGAGGACTGTGTATCCTACTGTCGAGAGAACAATAAGTATCGAATGAGTTATTCCTGGTTTTCATGAAGTAAATGTTTCTTTCGCGACAAAGTAAAAACATAACACTGGACATTCGCACGATATTCATTCTTCTATCACTCTACACATCTACATTTCAATGTCTATCTTATCGAGGGATTGTATAAAGAGGAGCTATAAATGGTTGTAGAGGAGCAGTGTTCGAGCTTAAGCATGAACGCAGAAAACATAACGCTGAATAACCTTTCTGTAAGGTTTATACGTGAAAGACGTTAACATGCCAACTTTTGTGTCGCCCTTTCGGAGAAAAGGCGATACAAAGGGATCGCTTTGTTTGTCGGTCCGTCCGTAAAACAAACTTAATGTTGGCTATCACTTTGCCATTTCTTAAAATTTCTTCATCGGACTTTCAAATTGTATTGCTTATGACAAAAGGGCCGTGATGCCGCCAAATTGTATATGTCAATGTCATGTTTGATTGGAAGGTTTTACTTTACAAAAAAATCACACTTTAATTGGTTACTTTTTGAAATGCCAGACCACAAAACGTAAAACATGGAAAAAGCTAATTGTTGTTGTTTTTTATTGAAATTACAGTTGCTTTGGAAAGATATTTCTTGAATAGTTAAGCATGTTGTCTTGTAAACTTTCTGGTTATTCTGACAAAGTGTAAGAGGGATCAACTACCCGCACACTTTCTGTAAACTCTTAAGTATTCTTTCTATTTTTACCCCTCACTGTACATATTCTCACTTTATTTCTTTCTTATCTTTATGCGTAACCCACTGGCAATAATGTTCAACCAGTTGAATCTGGCCAGTAGAAGGAAGTAGAAGTAGAAGACACAATTGATTAATTGAACACCCATCTAGTTAATAGTTAGTTTTACTAATTCGGCACTTTCTGGTAAAAGCGTTATAAAACCATGTTTCTTTTTCACCAATTTGTAAGTACATTTTTAACAAAATCGGCGAGCTAAAATCGTTAAAAAAAACGAAAACGATTTAGAAAGTGTTCAGTGAAAAAACTATCTTCTTTTCATAAAAAAAAATCATTTTGGCAAACAATGTTACCTCTCTCGTAGTCATACTTTTTTGAAAGATGTTTGGTTTGACTAGCATACATGTATAACAGATCAAATAAAAGTTTCTTCCTATATGTATGTTTCACGCGTCTGGTTTACCCCAGCAATAACTGTAATAAGTACGTCTGGGTATTGAAATCGAAGAAAGCATGTATCATTAAATGTACCAATGTAACTCGTGAAGCCGGTTAATTATATATTTTTTGATTTGAGTTTGGTTTAAAACTTAACTTCTTTTATCTGTTTGATAGACAGAAGAGCATACACTTACGGCTAGGACAAACCGCACATGCAGGTTTTGGTCATTCGAAGCTGTAAATTTCGTTGTGAAGAGCGTGGTGATACACAAGAAACGGATACATCCTGAGGTAAAGTCTCCGTGACATTTTGTCATAAAAACAATTACCTGATTGCAATAATAACCCAGTCAGTGTTATCCAAATATTGTGTGAAATGCTAGTACCTATGTTTATAGCAGAAGTACTACTGCAAATGTTGTGTCATAGGCTCCCGAATATGGCTCTTTCAGCATGTGAAGGCTTGCATACCGTACACGCGTTGCCAGCATTTTGGTGCATAAACCACTTTGCCTCGTTGTTTCTTTATTCAGTGAAAGAAGTTAGGAGGTGTTATTCTTCCTGAATGAGTTAGAACCCTTTCTCGCAAAGCGATGTCTCTCAAGTGTTTCGTAATAGGCCGACAATCATACTATAAGGCAGGCAATGACCTTAATTGGCTGCTTTACTTGCCAGTATGTTCAACTTTCTCAAGCTCATGTAGGTTTCCTATCTCTTTGTTTTCAGTCTGCCTTGAGAGCTTTGTAACCATGCATAATTTTGTTCCAAATTCGATTGATGTTTTATTACTTAATAAGAAAGGTGATGTTTCTATTTTATTTAACTTAGATTTTATCATAAAAAGTGAGATCCTCCATTTAAGCAGCACCGGATGTCTCAATGGTGATGCTATCGGATGCTTTATCTTAGGCAGCTGACGTGACTCTCCCACTGAAAGTAGCGCATGGTCGCTGGTTGTTGGTAGCGACGTGACTGGTACCATGAAATTGTTGTTATTTTGGTAACGTTATCGCGGTAGTAGTTGTTGATTATCTGCAGCGTCTTCTTTTACCAGTCTCAGTCCTCCCCCGACGTCAACAGGGCCTGAGCCCATGGAGTTGGCGTCACCAACGTCTGCTTCTTGTAACCAGATCCGTTGAAGAGTTGTAGATTTGCGGACTTGAAATTGTAATTGCAGAGTTGCCGAATTGTTGAAATAGGAAGAGTTTTGAAAAAAGTCTCGTTGTCGAAAAGTTATTTATAAAAAGATGGCCAAAACTTAATTCGCAATTTAAATATGATAATTGAAGTATTAAAAAATTAAGTTCTTTATTTTCATGACACATGAATTATTTGGAAATTATAAATTCAGATAATTCATAAATGTAACAAGAACTACCTTTAAAAAAGATAGTCGGCGCAATTTTGAGTATATGAAAACGATTGTTAGCTAGATTTTTACAGTAAAAATTAATTTTACTCAGTCGGAAGGCGCCAAATGTCACAAGGTGGGAAAAAAACCCAGAACCTTGACCGGGATTCGAACCCATGTACCTACCCCTGCAAAGTTGTTAAACCAAATGCTTTCCCGACTGAGCTAACCAACCACTTGTCAAGTTTCGCTCCAATAGTAATGAAGTATCTATCGCGACATGTGTATCAGGAAACCAAACTTAATCCTTGTTTTTCTTATAAATATGCTATTCGAATTATTGACCGTTATTCACTGCCCTAGAAAGTATAAATACTCTACACTTATAATTAACATTAATTTTGAGGTATCAACATATTATGTTGATAGATATGAAATATATACGTACTTAAATTATTAACACATTCAAGAAAGACTGAAAACGCAAGAGTATCTTATTGTCTATTCTCATTTTTACTACATAGGTCCGTGGATAAATTAAGACATTTGTAAATATCGTTTTACAAATCATGAAATGACCACAAAAGACCCCAAAAGAAACAATTACTGCCGACCGAAAACAACTTTTTTTTAAAAAGATAATATTATATTGCTAGCACTGATTGATTATTCATTATTTACAATGATTGCCCACTCTTGTTGCCTGACCATACTTGTTGTTCGACCATACTTGTTGTCGGACCATAACTGTTGTCGGACCATATTTGTTGTTCGACCATACCCTGACATTCGCATTTACGTTCATCCTTAAAAATCTTAATACATCTCTATTGAACAAATAATATGTGATTTTTATGCTGTGACATAATTTTTCATCATGCTGTGAATACGATTCTCATTGGGCTTACTACAGTAGTCGGAACGTAACAGTTGTCACACGGAGTGCACGATACACGCACGATGTACGCACGATACACGCACGTTAGACGCACGTTGCTCGTTCAGTAAATACACGATGAGCGATTCAGAACGATACGCGATATACACGATGTACGAAGCGCACGCTACACGCTATAAGATAAACGGATTACACGTTATACGGTCACTTTGGGATTTCCCATTTTATCTAAATTTAGACCTTTTAATCAGACCGAAAGTATCAGATCAATTAGAAGCTTCTTAGCTTAACAATAAAAAATGACATCGATACGTGTCAAAGATCCACAGTTTTCATATCACAGTATGTGTCAAATTTGAACACCTGTCAGAGTGACTGGCAGGAAATTGATCCCGATGTGCGAGAAAATGGGCGTAATTAAAATTAATTGCCATCAACACTTTTCGTTAAATAAATTCTACATTAAAGACACGTTTTAGGACCGTGGCATAAATGTTCAAATATAATAATCTTATACTGGAACCTTGAATGGATATGTTGATGGGTGTCAAGTGGGTGGGGTAAATTGACATTGAAGAAACTGAAAGCTTGAAATGGCGTTTTCGAATTAATCAAGCATTTAGAACGAGGTTTTTAATGTTAATTTGTAGTATTTATAGTTGTGATGATTATACGGCCCATAATTTTGACCAATGTTTTAACAGAAAAAAAGTTTTGAACAATATTTAGGTTTTTTCTGGTAGCCCGAAAGTGAAAATTGTCCCTCTAGAAATCTAAGATTATTCTAAGAGAAGGGAAGATAATTAAAGCGCAATTGCAGTATTTATGTACTGCCGGCTATGGTGATTAATTTTATATGAAGTTTTATATCATGTTACTTTATATTTTGTTTTAGTGGGCCTATTCTATAGGTAGGGTATATAAAAACACATTTGAAAAATGAACCTCTAGGAAACAGTAATATTTTATAGAGTGAAGAAGGTTATTAAAGTTCATTTTTGTTTCAATGTAGTTTAATTCTTGGCACTCAGTTCCATATACTTTATGTCACTGCTACCATTCTTTTAGATTCAGAACCCCTGTCAAGGTGGTTGGGGTAATACTATATAGGGGTAGTAATAAATTTAAAGTAAAATTAAACAGACTGTTATGTATTATAACTTTTCTCACCCATTTTGCGATAAAATTTGTAAAACTTTCTAGGATATGAACCCAAAACAGGTTAAAACTCATTTTCAAAATTGTTTTGGACCCTTTGTAGAATAATGGAATGGTCCAATTGCATGACATAACTCTGCATCCAGTGGTGGACAGCGTACCGATTATAGCCTCTTTAGAGGATGGTGGACCCAATAAGCACGATTACAAACAAAAAAGGTGGACAGCAGATTCAATTAGAACCCTGGAGAAGACACATCTCACAGCCTAGATTATACAGTTTCAAGATGCCATATATGGTGTTAACACATACATGTATGTACATGTAACATATAATCTTATATGGAATTATATGTTTATTTGACATACTGATGATGAAGAAGATACAATTAACATCAATGGATGGTTAATTACTGGGCAGCAAAATGATGTACATTTTATATTTAATCTATCTGATGGCATTAGTAGTTTCATCAGTATAAAGGCTATGAGACTATAGCATTTAGATGTACACACATTTCCAAGATTGATTTTGTTTTCACATCCTATGTACATAACTCTGCTGATTTTATGAGGTGGTAATACATGTACATACACTATACATGTAGTAGATCATTTGGACAAATTGTTCCTGGAATACACATGTAGCGGTAGCAAATAAATTGATGAAAGACTGACAACAATATGAAAGAGCTAAGCAACACTCTATACATGTATTCATAAAAGGGAGTGTAACCTCACATGTTTCAAAAGCCTCAATAACTATGAGACTGCAGAATAGAGCTCAGCATTGATGGAACTCATGTTTCTTTTAGATATTTTGGAATTTAGATAAGTAGATAGATCTAAAAAGATCTATATTTGTTCAAATTAATGTAAGCTAGGCATTTAAGGAAACTAACAGAGATGAGGAACAAATTTAATAAACCGGACAGAGTTCAAACACCGCCTCTGCCACACTTACAGGTAAAAAGGCCCTTTGAAGGATTTCTAAAATGGATTCAATTTATGAAACTAACCAGAGGAGATCTGTCAGAAGTACTATATGACTACATAACTACCGGTATACAACCGGTCTACTGAGACCAGAGTAAATTGTGACTTAGTAATAGATGTGATGTTTATATTACTTTCTTTATTTAGCTATTAAAATTACAAACTACACACAATTAATATAGAGGTGTTAAAAATAAATCTACAAAAAAAATAGGTATTAGCCGGTATCACTGGCTTTACGGGAAGTCCACACAAGCACAATTTTGCCATCTTAGCCTTAAAGAAATCTTATTTTTTAAAATGTTTTATTCATTTTATACAAAATGTTTATGGTACTTTTTTAGTGATATTATACTATTGTATACTTAAATAATTAAGCTCTTTGCAGAACTTACTACTTAATTTAATTAGTATCTTCAGTAAAACAACTACTTGTAATACTAACATACAATTGTTAATCAAGTGTGAGGGTTCTCACAAGACGGATATATATTACAAATAATAAAACCTATTTAAAGGTATACAACTTGATTAAAATCTATTTTTTCTATGTGCCTCCTTTTGAAGTAAGAGTCTGTTATAGTTAAACTGGTAACAAAGATGCAGGTGATCAGATGTAGAATCTGTATGGCCAGTGGCCAGTCCAAACCTGAAAGGCTCTACTTACTGATCATGATAAAACGGTTGATGTTTCATTCAACTGGGGGTAGTAGGAGTAGGTTTGTAAGCAGAAACCGGCTTACATTTATCCTGAACCCGCCCCCCTACCCCCTCCGTCCCCAACATATCACAGATAATAGCCAGTGATATTTGTTTAATTATAATTATTATATGGTGCCATACAGACAGTGCAAACTACCATACAGTATTAAATTATATATAAGATATAAATTACAGTTACAGTATTTTATAACTGAAACAGGCATGTAACAGGTACAGTGGTTGGGCAACCGCTACTAACATGTCACCCGTCACTCCCTGCTAATTTCTGTTATGTGCAGACTATGATTTGCTAAATAATAAAAGATTGAATTTTTATGTTTTGGGTTGCCAATTTAAATCAACACCCACTAACCAGTGAAAAAGCATGTCTACTGCTACAATTAAAATACTAAGTACTTATTAAATATAAAAAATTGCATTTATACAAGAATTGTTTAGGATTTTGACTAGTGACCTACAGGAAGGGGTCTGATAGCAACTGGAGAAATTAGATAACTAATTTTATCAGTCATTTGACAGTCTACTATGTTATTCTCCAACAATCTTTATACACATTAACTTAGGGCTTTTCTTAGACTGAGAATAATCATTAATAGTGAAACCATGCAAGTCCAAGCTTATCCATTTCTGGCTTGAATTTTAGTCTCTGTGTGGTGAAAGCTATGCAGTCAAATAGCCAGTGAGGGGTGTTACATTTTACACTGTACTAGATGCAAACCTGGTCAACCCAAAGTATGTACCAACCCGAGCTAATTGGTAGTAAGTTTGCGCCCAGCCTAAGACGTGTGATTGATTTGTCCTTTTTGTAATTTGTCGAGTATCCCATAGGACGGCCAGGTCACACTGTTTTGCAGCAAAATGTGTTTTTTTAAGTTTCAATTCTCGACACCATCCATCCAGGATAGTGGTTCGAATCCTGGTATATATTTCTGTGGGTGAGTATGGTATGTCCTGGATCATGGCCCCTAAACCAGGCCCCTTTTGTCTGCATCATCTGCTCTCATTACCAGATATTATTATAAACCTACATGAGCTGGGCACTATGACATGGTAACTGGTAAGCCTGTTTTTAGGCATTGATAAAATTTATGAATAATAATAATGTTTTCAATAACTCTGGTCTAGAAAGACTGTTTTTTTTATTTCATTGAGACCAGAGATGATAGTGAATCTGAAAATATATACAATATAGCAAGTTTTTTAGGTTGATGATGTAAAAGACAGCTCAATTGCATTGTTATCATTTCTGTTGTATAAATGCAGGAACAGGTTATAGAGTATTCCTGATAAATGGAACAATAGTTTGCCAATCTTCCTATGATTTGTTAAACTGTATCAAAATTAGCCGATTTCCTTTTTATATTCCATAAAAGAATCTTGTTATCTTACAATACTTCAAGTCGATCTCTGTTCACAGCGGATTCGGCCTATTCTCCCCCTTAGAAAAAAGTCAGTGGAATACCAGCGGTTTCCAGTGGAATTCCACTGGAAAAGTAATTTCTTGATTATTCCACTGGAATTCAACTGACCAGTGGCATTATTATGAAATTTTACTGTAATGTAAAACAATCAAAATGAGAATGTGCAGTTTGACCTAAATGACCCATATTAAAATCTGACCTAGATATCATCAAGATAATCATTCTGACAAAGTCTCATAATTCAATAAAAAAAATGCAACCTCTATTGCATACACACAATGTTTTTCTAGAATTTTCTGATTTGACCAAGTGACATATTTCTTAACCCCAACTGACCCTATATTTTATCAAGGCAGTTAGTCTTGCCAAATTTCATGAACATTCAGTCAACAATGCAGGTTCCATCATAATGATTTTTCTATGATTTGACTGAGTGACCCATATTCAAACTAGACCGAGATTTTATCAAAACAATTATTCTGACCAAGTTTCATGAAAATCCAATTACAAGTGCAGCCTCCATTGCATACACAAAGTTTTTCTATGACTTGATCTGGTGACCTAGTTTTTAACTGCAGATGTCCTATATTGGAATTCGACCTAGATTTTATCAACGCAGTCAATTTTACCAAATTTCATGAAAATCCAATGAAAAATGCCACCTCTATTGATACACAAGGTTTATCTATTATTTGACCTGGTGACCTAGTTCTTGACCTCGGATTACCCATATTCAAACTTAACCTAGATTATATCAAGACAATCATTCTGACCAAGTTTCATGAAAATCCAATGAAAAATGCTACCTCTATTGCATACACAATGATTTGACCTAGCGACCTAGTTATTAACCCCAGATAAACCATATTTGTACTCAACCTAGATTTCATCAAGACAGTCATTCTGAATAAGTTTCATGAACCTAGATTTCATCAAGACAGTCATTCTGAATAACTTTCATGAAGATCCAGTGAAAAATGCTGCCTCTTTTGCATACACAAGGTTAAGTGTGGATGAATGACAGACAACAGACACCAGGCAATCACAATAGCTCACCTTAAGCACTTTGTGCTCAGGTGAGCTAACAAGTGAGGGTGGTTTAATTTAATTCTGATTAAGAAAATTATAACTTTATATGCTTTATTAGCAGTATCACAATATGTGTAGCTTAACTATACCAAATTAAAAGTGTATACATTCCTGAATGAACTGAGTTAATGATCTTCAATAAATAAATATCTAGTACTTTAGCAAAAATGCTCATTTTGTATACTAAATAAACAATAAACTGAAACCAGCATGTTACAAAGTCCGGGACACTTAATCCTTATCCAAGGCCTACACAAAAGTACGGTATAACAAACATAACCTATGTAATACAGTTTGAAACATTTACCGAAAAATCATGAATTTGTGTATCAGGTTTTTAACATGACTTTTCAGTAAATGTTTTCAACTGAAGATATTTGTTTTTCACTACATGGTATGTCTACCAAGTTTTACTGAAGTTAAGTTGCAATGAAACATAAAAATTATGTCCGAGGTTTAGTTATTTTCATCAGTACACATTTCTTCATCATGTTTTCAGAAGGTACAATTTCATCACTTGCTCAGATTTGGTCTGCTTGAGCTTGATGTGTGTTCTTGTTGAGAATTGTTTTCAATATTTTGAAATATTCTGTCATATGAACATAGCACTGCTTTTTAGACATGTATCTACAAATGTCATTGGAACATTATCAAACATGATGAAGAACTGCACAGTAGCAATTTTTCCACTCTCAAGTAACATGGTATACTAGTTTCTACTCTGAAATATTCCTGGGGGTAGAAGACCTCTTTTCCTCTCTGGTATTTTACCGCAGCTGCTTGCTCAGAAATCACTGGCTTTGCTGTTTGTCTCTTTTCCTCTGTGAGGTGTATCAACTGGTTTTTTAAGCATGGAAATGGTCTTACCACCAAATTTGCTGTCCCTGAAATCACATTTTTCTATCAACATGTGCATATAAAAGTCATTATATTGATATTTGAGAAATAGCTTTGAAAAAAGACCTGCTTGTACTAGTACATACACTGACTATTCTAATACAGTTGCACTTCTAAAAAAAATAAAGTTATTCAGTGTCATGGTTTTTAAATAAACGAAAATATTCATAACTTCAAATCATCCATGTATATAAATAGACTTTGACAATTAGTTTATACTAATTATTTTAGCTTGATTGTGAAGAAAGCTTGTAGCTTATCGAGTCACTCTCTAGTCTGTTTCCTGGAAAAACAAGTACTGGTGTCATATGAGGAGGTACGGTCGTGACCTTGGTGGGGCTCGAACCCGCAACCTCTGGGATGAGCGGCAGACACCTAAACCTCTACACCACCACTCACTTTGACAATTGATATATCATACTTGTACAAACTCTTACCTGGTAATCCTTGAAGACAGGCGATCAACCAGTACTTTCAGTGTATGTTTTTTACATGTATTTTACAAGTCTTGGCGGAGCTTTAGTTTAACCAGCTGCTAAACTTGACTGCAATGAAGAAATCAACAGACTTACCCTTTGTTTGTTTTAAAACAGCTAATACAGCTCGTGTACATCATGTTTTTGTGTGTGCTTCGTGTCCAAAACCCCTGGCAAGAATTGAATGAAACTTCACAGGAGTCAGTTGTAGTGATTGGTATCAAACCTATGTGTAGCTCTCATCATGTTTTGTAAAGATTATTTTTCAGAGTTATGGACCTTTGTTCCTTTTCAATACAGTACATATAAACATTTTTTGTGCAGCTTCATCTTTGATTTAAACCCCTCTTCAAGAATTGAATTTCACCAGAGTGATTGGTACCCAGACTAGTTGTATTACACTATAATCAAATGCTTTAATTGCCTTAAATTAGTTATATCACAATCAGTTCTATTTTTTTCTTAATTTCACCAATGACACATATTTCTTTAGTCCTTGATTATGATAAATACTAGTGAATGTCCAAATGTTAATGCTACAGAAAAATGAGACGCAGATACAGAAATAGTTACCTGTCAGTCTGTCACTGTTGACATGCCCTGTGCCATGATCGATGTTTTTAAATACGAATTTTAGGACTCGAATCCAACATACCAAGTTGTGAAAAATGATGTCTAAGCAGGTGCACATTCATAGTCTGTTGGGTAACCACCTAAGAAAGCATAAAACAATTTACTGTTAGTATCATTTTTGTCTATTGTTATCATGTTTTGACAAAATATTTTCATAAAACAACTTACCATGAATTCTGCACATTCTTACAAATTATTAGAATATATTTTTAGTGACAATGAATGAGGTCTATCAGATGATATCCACATTATCAATTATAACATAAAGTCAGGATCGGAAGGTCCTATATCCAAACTAATGCTAAGTACGGCAAGACACAGTTAATTAAAGAAAATTATTGTCCAATGTTCATTGTTGTATAATAATTATTAATCAAATACCGGTAATTGATTCGCCGAAAGAATCACGTATATTCGGCCAATAATCTTGTAAAAACTGTTTAAAAATAGCTAAAGGGACAAATAATGATAATATTTACTTAAAGTCAGCAATATACAAATCATAAGGAGTTATTAGAGTTGTCAATTAGGTGCGAATGGTATGTCAATTAAAATGTTTGTTCATATAAGATAAGTGTTTAACATGTTGCAATATTTTATTATATATTTAATAACTAATATGAAACATATCAAGCAAACTTATTTTACACGTAGTACATTTATATTCCTGAAACAAATTATTTATTAATCAAAGACATGCAAAAGACATGAATAAACTCGCACAAAATTTATTTATTCACCAATTTGATTTCAATATTTACATAAATAATCTCACACATTTCAAAATATATACGACAATATGTCAATATTAACATAAATAAACTCACACAGTATTCATTTACTCCATGCTAAAACCACTCACCATTTACGACAAATAAATTATCATCAATCAAAGACATACAAAATACATACAAAACAGTTACGACATCAATAAACTCACACAATATTCATTTATATACCAATTTGAATTCAATATTTACATAAATAAACTCACACAATTCAATATTTATTTCACCAAATATACGACAATATATCAATATTAACATAAATAAACTGACACAATATTCATTTACACCATTCACCAATTACGACAAGATAAAGCATATTTATTTAACACATAACACATTTATACTTTATTCATTCCTGAAATCAATTATCATCAAAGACATACAAAAAACATACAAAACAGTTACGACATAAATAAACTCACACAATATTCATTTATATACCAATTTGAATTCAATATTAACATAAATAAACTCACACATTTCAATATTTATTTCACCAAATATACGACAATATCAACATAAATAAACTCAAACATTATTCATTTATTCACCAATTTCATCAATATTTACACTCACACATGGCAGTCTTTTTGTTCAGTATATTTATGAGTCTTCGTGTATGGCGTCGTGTGTTGTAGTTGGTCCCAAACCAGCGATCTTGCTGCATTTCCTAAGAAGCTGAGATGTGGTTATTTTGCCTTCTTCATAATCATCCCAAAGATCAAAAAGACGACCGTGAAGGGAAGCATACTTCTTGCGATGTATTCTTGTTAGCAAATTCTCAGATACAAGACGGATCTTGAGATCCACGGTCTCAGCCTCTCCACGAAGGAGAGGTACGAGCACGTAGAATCCCAGATCCGCTCGTCCAGCCCGGGTGTTGATTCTTCTGTGCCACCCTGAAACAAAAAAAAAGGCTGTATAAGTACATTTTGTAAGTAATTTTACATGTTATTATATATGATATATCATTGAAATTTTATTGCAAACTTATATAGAAAAATATAGAAAATTAATAGCGAATTAGCTCGTTTAGAATAATTGTCGGAACTTTTAGGAATTGCCAATTAAAATAATACGTTACAATTACCTTCTACGTCATTATATGTCCTCACTGTTTCCCGGAAGACACTCCAGTTGTCTGTTTGCCACATACTCCCGTTGACCCAAGTTCTGCTGACGTACTCGATCACTTGTAGTAAAGGACCACCAACTTCAGCAGCTTGTAATCGTAGCTGATCGAATGCTTCTTCGATGTGTTTGCGTATAAAATATAAATGAAAGATATTCACAATTATGAAAATGATCATTTATTTAGGATAAAGTATTTTATTTTAGAATATGGTAGCTACAAACATATACTGGTTATTAACAGTGATTTCACGATAAAATATTCAACAGTTTATTAAATTAAATAGAGATATTGAAAGACGAATACAAACATATACTGGTTAGTAATTAAACAGTGATTTCACTATAAAATATTCAACATTAATTTCAAATAAGCTCAACATTATTCAACATTAAATTTAAATATGAAAATATGAAAATTTACGATGTATAGAGGATAAAGAAATTGATATCAAAGTATGATATTTACAAAGATAAAATTGTCCGTATTTAATCTGTTAAAGTTATAAGAGATGGGTAATGCGAAGACAAAGTAATTATTTGCGTTCGTCTTTCAATATATCAATATCTCTATTTAATTTAATAAACTATTGTATTTCAATTACATCTTTAAATCTGAAATATATCATTTCGATCAAATAAAACTTCACACATGCTTACGATGTTTGCACCTAATTAACACCTCTGATAAAATCAACTGATTGCCCCTCTTTTGATCTATTGTGTTACTATGATTGAGTTAGCCGAAAAGACTTCCTGTTTATTATATAAATTAAGTTAGCCGAAACTACAGTTAGCCGAAAACACTGACACCCTTCGGACAGTCAGTCATTTCAACATTTTCGATGTTGATTCTTTATTGATCGAGTCTCGGGGGCGATTTATAGCAGTTGTAAGAACTTTATTATGCACTCCAGATTATATTTATTAGTATAAATGTCATAATTATCCAGGTCCGAAACGTTTTTGGGACGAAACGTCTTGTGGGCGAAACGATATAAATTTACTTACACATATCGTGTATGCAACATAGATGATGCAAAACATTCCCCTTCGTGTTTAACTTGTATGAAGACAGCAATCACTGGCATTTTCTCGTCCTTTGCAGAAAAACGTTCGTCATTGTTTCAATCACAATCTTTCAGCATGATTAAGAGGGGGCGCCATTTTACAACTACAGACACTTTTTTGTGACGTAATCAAGAGGCGCGAGCTTTTAAGTGGGAGACATTGTTATTTTTACGTTTTATACATTATAACATGTTTCATCATTTTGCTTCTGTTTGCTGTGGTATTATTTAAATCACTTTTGTTTTTGATAAAAATCACGAGAACTGATTATTTTGCGAGAATTGGGTGGGGAGAAGCTGTGCACACAAAAACGAATTTCGATTGGTTAGTAGAATTAAACTAGCCAATGAAATGTGTCCTTAGTAAAGATGACTCGCCGCGCTAATGCCCAGTAATGGCTTCCTGGTATACATAGAACCATGGCAGACGAAAACAAACGATTTGTTGATCATCGGTACATACTCTGACACAGATTGTAGAACCAAAGTTGGAATCGTTTTTCAGAGGCTACCTGGGACTCAAGGGCTGTTCAGAATTTTGAAGCTTGGAGGTATTCTCAAAAATATGTTTGAATGCTCGTGTTTGAATCTTTAAAATTATACACATTCTAAACAGTCTACAGCCACAGATCTGACTTCAATAAATGTTCAAAAGTTATATTCTTAGTTATATAACTGAAAAATACTTTGCCCGGAGAGGGATTTGAACTTGTGCCCTCCAGTCACGTGAACGTCACCATAAAAGCTAGCTGGCAAGCAAGAACTATGTAGATATGTGCAGTTTGTTTCCTCTACAACACAAGTTCCGAATATTGTATATTTTAAATATCATTTCCTTCATAATCATTTTGTACGTAGTAGAACATCGCTTGCATGTTTCAGGCAAAGAGTAATTAGTCGAGGGGTTGGACAGTTACATCAGTTCAGTTACAGTACAGTTTAAGATGAGATGGATACGTTTTTTAGAAGAGAACGGTACTAAAATTTTCCATATCCGGGAACTGATAAATTATTTACATTCGGGAAAGATGATTCCTCGGCTTTCATCACAGGTCTCTATGCATCTTTAACTTTAAATAACCAAGAATGGATGACTATGTAACGTCAGGATTTATTTAAATGACCTGTGATATATATTTATTCTTAAACTTCAGCTGTTCAAGGAGAGGGAGGATGCATGTAAATTTGGTTCTGCAGATTGTATAAAGTCACAAGGGACAGTTAATGCTCCAGGTATTTTCATAACTTTAATGAAATTGAGTTACTGATTATAACTGTTGTGAAAAGATATGTATTTTAAATGCAGCTTACTAAAGCAGTTAGTTTTTTACAGTGTCCGATAATTTATTGAACAAAAATCTTGCAATATCTGGTATTTGTCATTAAAAAGTTGAACTATCTGACTCAACAATTTAAACATTTGCATGAAGATGGTAGCAAACATTGTTTAACATTTTTGTCGAGCCGCTTGCGAAAGCTTGATATAGTTCTCCAAATGGCGGTTAGGTGTATGTGCGTTCGTGCGTCCGTCCATCCGAGTTTAGTTTGTCTGGGCTGTAGCTTATCCATGGATCAAGGGATTCTTAAATAACTTGGCACAAATGTCCACCATCATGAGACAGAATGTCATGTGACAGAGTGTCATGCGCAATAACCAGGTCCCTAGGTCTAAGGTCAAGGTCACACTTGGAGGTTAAAGGTCAAATTAAGGAATATCTTTGTCCAGAGCATTTCTTCTTCATGCATGGAGGGATTTTGATGTAACTTGGCACAAATGTTCACCACCATAAGCTACCCTTGTTTTTAGAATTACTTCTCTTTGTAGTTTCTATAAACAGCGTGTATTTTGACCTAGATCTCTTTTTGGTAAGGAGTTAAGTCAATTTGACAGCTGGCAGGCTCTACATGTCGTAAATTGGCAATTAGTTAACATTGTTTAACATTTTTGTTGTCTCTTTCTTAAGGAAATGACAGTGCCCAGTACCTGAACTGAAGAGACAGAAAAGAGCAATCAAGGTACGTCTTATGTAATTTTCTGTTCAGTAAAGCTCTTGTTAGGGTGAAACTTTGTACAATCATGCTGTCATTTGAGAACTGAGTCAAGAGTTAGGGTAACAATAATTTTAAGATTTAACAGGGTTTAAATTTTAAGCACATTACTGACCGGTAACTTTAATTACTCTATTACATTGTTTGAAATCTAAGCAAGGTATCACATAGTTGTGACTCAAGAAAAAGTGCTAGGAAAAGCAGCATATTTAGCCTTAACATTTCAAAAATATAACATTAAAAATTTTTCCTGCACTGTTTTATGGTGCTGACAGGAGGCACTAGATTTTTCCTCACAATGCAACCTCTTCATTTAATTCATCTGTATAAACATATTTTATTGATTTTTTAGAAGAGAGAATTTAAGAAACTAGAAGATGAGGTGATGTCCATAGAAAACTGCAGGAAAGAGAAGATAAACTTAAAGATAGGCAGTCTTCCAGCCAGTCAATCTGACATTAGTATACCAAACGGGTGCACCAGCAAAGAATGGACATAAAAGAGTGAACTAAAGCAACAATTTCCTCCAGCCACAGTTGTTGCTTCATCACTGTCAGCTTTAACTGAGGGAACTCTTCATCAGAGTTGGGGAACAGAACATATTCTAACGTCTGTGTTTCCAAGTAATAGTGAAAATGAACTGATTAACTCCACTCGGACTGACAAGAGAACCATCAAATGCATGAATAATCTAAAGCCACAACTTAATGCTACAAAATTTGCTTTGCTCGAGAGAGAGTGGTGTTGGAAGTAACATCCATGGAAAAAACATTGTTCAGCAAGAAGTCATTAAAAAAGTGATGATTTGAAGCTTTTTTTTTAATGGAACTGTGTTGACTTTAAATTTTACAGATCAAATTGTTTGACATGTTTAATATAGCCTGATTTTGTCAAGTCTTGAAGAATTTAATGTGGGATTCCCCAGGTAGCTTTGTTCAGCACTCATATATCATTTAGATGTGTATTTTCTGGGTGGCACTTAATTCTCCTTGGAAATTTCATTATTTTGTGACTTGCATGATTTTATAGGTAAATTATGGCATTTTATATTTGTAATACAGTTATTCATATTACTATCTTATTGTTTTACTCTGTAAATTATGCCAAGAGGGCTTTTCCCATTTTTATGTCCCGGAAAGATGGCATATTAAAATGCACCGTCCGTCTGAGCATACTAATAGGCATATATTGGGTACTATATCCTTCATTCCGTATAGGTACCCAACAAAAAAGGGTACTTGTTGGGTAGGTCTAATGCTTAGGGTTAGTGCGTTGTTTGGTATCTTCTTATAATGGGAAGTCATGGGAGAGTACCCAGAAATACCCATTTGTAAAGTTGTCCACCCTTGCATTTTTTGGTGTCTGGGCTGTAACTTTGTCATGCATTAAAAGCTTTTGAAATAACTTTGCACAAATGTTCAGCACATCAAGGCTTTGTGCCGCGTGCAAGACCCATGTCCCTACCTCAAAGGTCAAGGTCACACTTAAGAGTTTGAAGGTAATGCAATCCTCTATATATGCACACATTTGTTCCGGGCTGTTACTTTATCATTCATTGAAGGATTTTAATAACTTGGCACAAATGTTCTGCACATCAAGCAGACGTGTCACTTGCAAGAGCCACTTCCCTTCCTCAAAGGTCAAGGTCGCACAGAGTTTATAGGTAATGGAATCCTGTATATATGCGTACATTTGTGTCCGGACTGTAACTTTGTCATACATTGGTGAATTTTAAAATAACTTGACACAATTGAGCACATGAAGACAATGTGTAGTGCGTAAGAACAACGTTCCTACATGAAAGGTCAACGTTGAGGGACAGCTCTTCTTTATAATTTGACATTACACTCAATACCACCAACAATAAAAAAAAAAAAAAAAAAAAATAATATCAAACAGGGAATGCCACGTACCAAAAACGCAGCCTCCCCAAAACGAGCCCCACAGCACCCAGAAGTGCACACCACCAACACACACACACACACACACACACGCACACACACACGACACACACACACAATCATGTACACACACACATATACACTACCAACACACAGTAGCTGTTTCGAGCCATGTCGAGTTTTGTTTTTGCAATGAGGACTTGTCTACTAATTGAAATATATATTTGTTGAACTAGTTGTTGAACTTAACGTAAATATTGAATGTTTGTTTTAGCTCACCTGAGCACAAAGTGCTCAAGGTATGTTATTGTGATCGCCTGGTGTCTGTCGTCTGTCTGTCTTTTCACACATAACCATGTCTTTTCACACATAACCATGTGAATGCAATAGAGGCTGCAATTTTTACTGTATCTTCATGAAACTAGAGAATGATTCACATCATGGAATTTTTAAACTGGTGCATCCCCATACACCATTACACTCCAGGGTAGTACAACTTTAAGGCCAAATTCAAGTGGTATTGATTCCAATTGAAGTCTGATGGTATTCCAGTGGTATTCCAATGAAAACCAGTGGCTTTTCCATTGGATACCAATGGTAAAACCAGTGGCTTTCCACTGGCTTCCAATGAAATACCGGACAATTTTACCACTGGATTCCAGTGGTATTCCACTGGAAACCAGTGGCCTTTCCACTGGATACCAGTGGTAAAACCAGTGGCTTTCCACTGGTTTCCAGTGAAATACCAGACAATTTTACCGCTGGATTCCAATGGTATTCCACTGGAAACCAGTGGCTTTTCCACTGGATACCAGTGGTAAAACCAGTGGCTTTCCACTGGTTTCCAGTGAAATACCAGACAATTTTACCGCTGGATTCCAGTGGAATACCACTGGAAACCAGTGGCTTTTCCACTGAATACCAGCGGTAAAACCAGTGGCTTTCCACTGGATTCCGTTGAAATATCGGACAATTTTACCGCTGGTTACCAGTGGCATTCTGCTGAAAATCCAGTGGTATTCCACTGGTAATCCAGAGGAAATTTTCTATAGGGAGCTACTATGTAATATATGTATTTGTTTATGTACAGTACATGAACTAAGGTTCTTCTGTTTTTCTTCCAAGTTTAGTGATGTCAGATTTATTCCCGATTTAATTAGCTATTTAGTTGACATGTACATAAGTTATTACAAAAGCTAAAATTTGATTACTTTATTCACATGGAGTTTGATATTTGATTTTTTTGGAATTATAACCTCTGTGTTTTGTTGATTATCGCGCTATTACTGGACTGATTTTAATGAATATAACTTTATTTTGTAGGTTGAGAAAGCCGTGATACACCCTTGTTTGCATTATGTATCTTAATTAATATTGATATTATGTAATATAGACAGCATGTAGGTAGCAAAAACTCACTACTTTTCCTACCTTGTAAGAATATGAAATATCAAATACTTTTGTTTTAATCTAAATAGTCAAAAGTGTATTGATTACTTAGTATTAGTATCAGATTTGTATATTAAAACAATTATGTTTAAGAACTTGTTTCCGTTTCTGAGGCATTGGAATTTTTAAGTATAGTTCGACAATGCCAAAGTTTGTGTAAATTGCGGAGATGTTTTGATTTGTCTCCTAACTCAAGGATGGTGGACTTTACTTTGGTAGCATGACATATATCGTTCTCTTCTATGTATTAGACAGTAATACGCTAAACTAAGTCATGCAATAAAAAACATTATGATGGTAAAATAGTTTGGGAGGACATTGTCCTGATAGTACATGTACATGTACCGTGCGCACATAATGTAAAGGATTGTGTTATGTTCCGTGTCGCCTTCTCCATGGTGGACACTTGTGTCCGTACGCGTCTGATTCCTGTTCTGATCAACTTATTACTTAGTGTTGCGTTAGTGTCAGTGTGTATATGAAACTCCATAGTCACCCGTGCCAGAATGCTGTTTAGCGTTTACACCTTACCTGCACACGTTGGTCGTCCCTATTGTGTACCTATTGTATAAATGTATAGCAAAATGTGGAATGACAGGTTCCCAGATTTGGTTCTTTCAGCATGTGAAGGCTGTATAATTTTACTTTTAAATCTAAATTCGCTATATTGGTTTATCGGCGACGGACTAGATGAAACCATTTGTGTCACAGCACGATTTCTAAGTTTGCTAGACTGACCCGAAATAGTACGAGCCCGAGCCCGAGCGGCCGACTGGCGAGGAGTAGGATCAGCGGAGTTTACCCTATTGACAGGCTACTTTACCGACTCAATCAGATAAATCATGCCTAGTCAACAGGTCAGAGGCAATCCGAATGTTTAATATGATTATATGATATTGAGGTTGTTATTTTTGTTATTGTGTTTGTGTACCCTAGTACCTATATTAATCTTGACCAATTATAAGTACCGTTGTAAAAAAGCATGTGTTTTAATACTGACTTAACGTTACTTAATATAGTATCCATAGACGCGTACAGTTACTGCAAATACTGTGAAAATTGTTGGTAAATTATACGATCCTTAGGTTTTGCCTTCTGGACCAGTACGGATTGTAGCCCTAATATTGGGGGTTGGTGAAGTTCACAGTCGGTCTACATACAACCTGTACCGGGGCCCATAGTTGGGTAATACCGGTATGGTTTGCGAAACGTCGCTTGTTTTGTCTTCCTGTTGTCCAGACACTATGTTGCATATTTAGTCTTGTTTCTGGAGAGTAATTGTACTCCTGAGGACGCTGACTTATCTTAGCCGTAAATGCAATTGTATCATTAAAATGGTCATTTGCACAACACAGACGATCGGTCGCTTCAACATTGCTCATTTCTCTGAGGTGCGACAATTAAAACTTAGGCGGAGAAGCAACTTCAAATATGGTAGTTTTCGAGCAAAATTTTTATTTACTACGACTTTTCCAAACCAGTAACGTTCTGATACAGAGCGATTTTAAAATGTTTTTTTACCCAATAAGCACATTAACAAACAAAAGTTCTGATACAAAGCGATTTTATAATATAACTAAATCGTTTACCATGGGCGAATACTTACCAATCGAATGGAACAATAATAAAAAAGGATTAAAATTTACTCACAATCAAAATACTTATCTGGTAGAAAAATACTAGTGCAGTCGGACGTATTGTCGTTCAGTATACAATACAATCCGGTACAAGTACATGTTATTATAATTAACTGAACAACAAGCACTTCCGTGACCTAATTAAATCATACTTAGGAACAACTTAATAAAATTGCAGATCATTTTTAGGGTAAGGGACGAAAATCGGCTTCAACAAAAGTGCATATTTGTTAGAGTTGCCTACCCTCAATGGCGGTTAACTTGAAAACGGCAACGCAATAAGAACAAACTTGTGTTAAATTCGATTTAAGGGTTTAACTCAGTCAATATTTAGGATTCCTAAAATCGCCATAATTCAACAACGCCAAATATATTCATAGTACAGTGCATAGCACAATTTGGCACGTTTTATTTAATACCAATATTTAGCCATAAACGGTTGCACTTTTATCGTACTATATTATTTATCGTTCAGCTATATCCGGTAATAGGTGAAAGGTATTCCCTTCACCTTCGATACCTATTTCAAATTATTATAATTTTATGAGATGTGTGATAGACTTGGGCAACCTACTACCGAATGGCAGTGTCATACATTTACATAGTCTCATAAAGATATACTAATGCATTATACATATGCATGTATCATATTACAAACATTTGCTTAACTATGAATAACCTACTATTTAATTAGCACTTGAGATAAAACATGTTGCCGTCTTTTTGGAGCTTAAATATGAATACCCTACAAAACATCTTTAGAGATTATAAAATGCTATGCAGACTTGAAAAGACACCTACATATGCTTGAGGATCTTACATGCCCCGTTGTGGAGGACTGGGTTGTCCAAATGAGGGAAAGCGGGGGGGGGGGCGGAATTAGGAGGATCCGAGTCCTCCACAGTAGGGCATGCAACATCCTTTTTCTTGCATACCTTATTTGATTTCATTGCAGATTTTTACGAGAAAACCGCTTAAACTATGTTGAGCGGTAAATAAAAACTTTATGTTGAATAAATATAATCCCCTGTATGGAACCCCTTTGCGTAGGAAAATTAGTAAGTTCACACGTGAATGAACCACTGTGCATGTATCTATCGCTAAATACATAGTGCTTGATCGCATCCAATTCTGTTTTGAAAAACGTATGAATGCAGGTTTGTTCTTTGAAATGTGAATAAATTTTATTTCTATACATTCCTAAATTGTGCTGCCCTTTCTTGTGACACTATAAAAAGCTTTCATGTCGCAATCAACTCTGGCTTCAAAACTTCATGGATATTCGTTACCAACAATGTTCGTAACTTGAGTCGTTAGTGCGTCCCCTGAAAATTCGAACCATTTCTAAAAATGAAATTCCTGTTATATGTACTTGAAAAATATCAAAGTTTATGCTTCCTTATGAGACCGTAGTTTCAATAAATGAATAATATGACTATCTTTTACAAATAACCCGCCGTGAAACGTAACTAAGAAATAAAGTGTTCCAGGTACGACTTGAAAACATGAAAGTAGCTCGGATGCTGTTAAGTAAGCCCATAATGTACTTTCCCTAGGGAAAGTATAGGCTGATCTCTTGGATCCGTCAGTACTTTCCCCGGAAGTATGCAAGAATATCGGAGAGTGTACAGTCGACTCTCGAAAACTCGAACACCCTCGGGGAAGCAAAATTTGTTCGAATTATCGGTAGTTCGAACTTTCCGGAGTAAGCATATCGGCCATATTGGAGATGGTACTAAAGACCGTTCAGTCTACAGTGAAGTGTACTAAAACCTGTGTAGGAACGTACTCGATTACATTCAAATGAAGAAAAACAAAAACAAGCATGTTTATTTCAATTTTTTTATTTTTCATAATTTAGCTACGATACATAAACATATTTACAAGAAGTGAGTAGAGATAAATCAGAGCACAAATCAATCAAGATAATAGCACATTAAGCATAATTATATAACATTATAGCTCATTTATCTTACGAATAGCACATTACATGACAGGAAAAGATAACGAGTATAGACATAAAACATAGCACTTCTAAATTTGTAATAAAATCCAATCATTTTAAGATTAACAGTTCATTTTAGCACTTGACAGTTCGACAGGCGAACGATTGCCACAAACATAATCATAAATGTTAGCACGCGCGGCAAACAAATACACATATCCTTTATTATTACCAAGTGACGATATTTACTCAATCAAGCTGGCACCTGCTCAATTTTCACGAGGTGTGAAAAATATGCGGCCAGCTGATTGATCAATTAACGAACGACACTGTTCGAATTTTCCGGAGTTATTCACACTATTTTATTAATGAGCGGACAATAACATCAGTTCGAAAGTTCCGATTATCCGGGTTCCGATTAACCGGAGTAGAACACATTGAATTTAGAAGGAAAAAATTCGGGACCCGACGATGTGTTCGAATAATCGGGGGTGTTCCAATTATCCGGGTTCGAACTTTCGAGAGTCGACTGTATTTGACATAAGGAAAACTATTTCCTCATTAATCATTTCATTTAAACCGGGAAAATTATATTGAACATGTACAAATAAACGACGAAGTTGAGATTTCATTTAAAGATTTAACTTATTGAATGTATAAACGTTATATGAAAACTATA
>JAFMSR010000831.1:0-40016 GCA_022818135.1 Saxidomus purpurata | reverse complement strand
ATGCTCTACTTTTACCAGAAACGAAAATAACGCTTAGGCAGGTGCGTTTAAGCAGAGTTTGTCTGCAGTTATCCTACAAATAAAAAATAGCTCTACATTATTCCGTTTTCAAATTGTACCATAAGATGGTATATGGTAAAACAACATTTATCAAGGTGTCAAGCCACAGCTTTTCTCTGGTTGCTACAATTATAGAGGAAAAGTTTACAACTTGTACTTCCTCGCCTTTTAACTTTAAACATATACCGGTCCCTGAGTAGAACAACAGTTACGTATTACCATTGTTGCCACTATATGTGATCTTTGTCTTGATAATCACTGTAACCATGGATATCCCCTCTAAGGCAAATCACACCAGAGTTAAACACTCAACACTCAATGAACAGTTTACAAATTTGATTACAAGCATGGATATATAGTCTAAACTCTAGTCGGGAACTTATACTTCTAGGCGATTCAGGCAGTTTATCGACGTAACATTTCGGTCTTCTCCAGGAAAGTCATTGTCTAGAGAATAACAATTTCTCTTCAACTCCGTGACTTGTATCTTCAGGTGAAGAAAGATAGAGTATATAATATGTGGCAAATACCATGGCACATAATTTGTCTCGGACATAGGCTACTCCGACGGTTAAACGATACCTTTATAGGTTCCCATAACTGTGCGATTATAAACATATATACATGTATGAACATGTGTTCAAAGACGACTCTTTGTGTACAGTATAGTTACTCAACAGTAAACGCTTTATTAAATACGTCGCTGCTATACTTGCTATATTCAAAGTGTAAACGTCACTTGATACGTTCATTAATTGTAATTAACATTAACAACACTGCTTGTACTATTATTAAGAATGAAATTAAAATGAAATGAAACACAATTAAACCGAATTTACTGAGTTAAACTGCAGCTTACCTTAAGCAATGTTAAGTGAAAGAAAATCACACAACTTATCGAAACAGTCACAAACATTTGAACATAAAAGCTTATAACATGTCAGGAAATTTGAATTTCCTCATCATTTTTGACTTCTTGCCACATGTACATTTATCTATAAGAAAGCTGCTTTATGTATGAAGTGCCCTTTATAGTCCCAGGAACACAGTTACAAGTAGCCTTTATCAAAAACATTCCTAGCCTTGCTTTCTAAAACAGTAGGTACATTTTTATATACATCTATAAAGACAGCGCAGTATTTTTTCAATGATATTGCGAAAAAATCGCAGTCTTTCTTGCAAACTTTAAGACTAAAGAACAGCTGCTTTAGCATTGGTTTATGATAAATAAAACACAGTTCTATTATCATCAATCAGTACTGTATGTTTTACTATATTAGTATAATCAAAGTGACCCGGGGAGTTTAAACAATTAATGACTACACTGGCGCTGTTTATTTTTTTAACTTAGAGTCCAGTATTCGGTTGGCATATAGTAATAATTTAGCGTCGATATGGAGTCATTTTATGCATTGTGTTATAAAATGATTGTTTGCTCACCAATTAAATTTCTTTCCACAGCTTAATTGGTTTATGGCCGGGTGTTGCTGAATATTAACTTTGGACTTTGGTGCAATGGCGTACTGCTAACATGTTAATTAAATGACTCCTATTGAAAGAAACCTTGCCATTCCCAGGTTTTAGTGGTGACAAGATATATCGAAACGAGTTTCCGGTGGTAAAGACATTTATATACACAAAGATCGACAGGCGGAAGTGAAGACAATGTAATAAACTAGTTTCAAACATAGGCCAACAGTGTGAATGAAACAGCAAATGAGGAAAAGAATATCGACTCTTTCTGCTAGATTTAATAAAATTCGAATTTTTGTCACAATTTCCTACACGTAAATTTGTTCATGATACTTTTAGTCAAGATAAGATAATTTAGACCTAAAAGTCATTGTTAGCATTAACATAGGTTACTTTTCTGTTTCGTTGCTAACTGGTATAAGCCAATTTAATACAAACATTCAATGTCGACTATAGACTTAAAAAATGAAAGTTTCGGGTAACAGTTTATCTGAATGCTTGAATATTTGAACATTTAATCGTTTAAACAATACAGTGACAAGATTACGGTACATTGTGTAGAGATACGTGTCATTGTACCTTTAGATAGATACAAAGTGAAGGGGAATCTGACCGATAAAAAGATGAGTTCATATTAAATTAGATAAAATATTAATGTTTTATAAGTGATCGTTATTTGACGGATGAAATAGGAAAAATACAAGTTTAAAGGTATTTTTGTACTGCATTAAATAATCAATAATTTAAATTTAGTCATTTACAATTTGACATTTCTAAAATAAGTACAACGAATCCATTGTATGAAAAATATTCTAAACATTCGAAACATACTCAAACCTATCATTGTCTTAGGAACATTCTTCGTGCGTTTTAACATGGGTAATATATGGTCTTCACACAAAGGATATAGAGATGAAGTGGAACCTACAGGTTACTGGTAGCATAGTTGGTATTGGCCATCCGGTAAGTTACTTATTTTTAAACTTTTGTAAAAACATTTTGATGTTCATTGTGTGAGTATAATATTATCACGTTTCTGAAGCGCGCATTAAGCGATTACTAACTGGTCCATAATTGAAGTTTTACAAATGCATTGAGACATGGTATCGTAAGCATACATTTTAGATATTAAATAAATTGAACATACATGTAACACACGATTTAAAACAATCACTTATAATTTAAGACGGCTAACACACTTAATTTAAAATATTTTACTATCATTGCAAAATAATAAATTAGAACGCTTATTCTGTATCAACGAGTTTATTAATGACACACAAAGTGCAGACAAAAACATCCATAAATACAGAAAATATGCCGTCAACTTTAATAATTGACACTAAACTGCGGAAGTCTATATAAAGGAACTGCAATTACTATGTAAGTGGTATAATGATTTCAGACTGATTATCATTTGAAAACATACCATTTGATATCATTGAGTTCATTCATTCATTAACCCTATCACGTACGGATCGCAACAGAACTCATTTTACATACTACGCTGTTGCTTTTGTGTACTTAGAGAAAGCTAATTCAGTTGTGTTCACTTTAAGCACACAAACACGCGAAGGGTTTGATACAAGAAGCGTGTCAAATGTTTTGAAAACGTTTTGTTATTTTCGATAATTTAATGCTGACTCAGATTTTATTATTATCAAATACAGCATTACATACTCATGACATGGTGTTTGTTACCTGAGAAACTATTGAAGAAGCCTGTCTACATATACATGAATGCAAGAATGTGTATGGAAAAATCTGCGATATACAAGTCCTAAACATTGTATTTATATTAATATATATTTTCCGTCACGTGCAAAAAATAAATTGAAAAAATTAAAAACAGGACTTAAATGAGATTTACCTCCAAGTTGTATGCTATTTTCATGTCATCTTTTTCCTTGCATCTGTCTAATGCACTAAAGGCAACATGTAAGAGAGAGAACCAGCTGGTAGGTATACATGTACATATCCCCAATCACATGTGTTATTTTTTGTTAAATTTCATATGGAATATAGAGGATGTCTAGCAAACACCTCCGTATTTAATTGTAAAGAATGTAGGTACATATCATCACCGTTTATAGCAGATATACAAGACAACATTTTTTATGTCTTTCCAGTAAGGTATAGCAGAGAAATACGATTTTTGATTTGGATGGTTGTATGGACGGTTCAATTGTTAACAACAATGTAAATATTAATTCGCTGGATTATCCAATGACTGCACTTTTTCCGATGGCCTGGTTTTCACAAAGAACACGTATGTTTGTTTTTGATACCGTTTGTGAGAAATTGACCTAGCCATGAAAGGAAATAATCTTTTTACAATAAACTTACGTCCTAGACTGGAACGGTACATGTATACATTGTAGGTATCATAGGTTGTTAATTAACAAACTGTTAGTATGTGACAATGCGCAATTGTTGGGGTATGTAATCACAACATACAAATTGAACATTTTCTAAATATTAACCATATCATTCATAAGTCCTTGCCCATGTGTTGCTAAAATACTCATTGGTGATCATATGCTGTAAGCGGAAACAAAGTCTTGGCACTAATGATCCATTATCAATTGTGCATAGATAAAAACAAACCGTTCAGAAAAGTAATGTAAACGGTATTGAAATATTAAAATCTACTTATAAATATATAGTAGATTAATTTCTGCAGAAAATGTACAATTGCATGATAATACAAAATGTAAACATACAAAAGCAACAAACATGTATGAGTAATTATAGCCATATCAATTAACATTATATGCAAAGGATAACACAAAACGAGTATGGATAAACAATTATTTCCACTGTGGTCCTTTGAATATAAAGTTTGGTGACAATGGAATCAATATTATAAAATCACAGCAAATGGTATTGAAAAGAAAGACATTTGTGGTACTTAAAAAGAAATCAAATCTCGTTTGATAAAAATACTGCAAACACAATCTGTTAAATGTGAAATCTAGGTTTTTCTTGACGTTAGTCATGTGATGTAAACAGTAACACAGTAATGATCCATTGGAATTGCTTGTAATCTAACTAGGGTGGTAAAGCCTAGAAAATGTACGTTTACCATGAATAAACTCGTGAAAGATTCATGGATTATCGCCACATGTAAACTCATTTTATCCGATTGATTGACTGCAGCAGTACGCAATATTTGATTGACAAAAATCTAAAACGGTAAGTTGTTTTAGAAAGAGCTTTAATGTGCGCACAATTACAGAAATATTTAACCAGCTATGTTACGCCGAAATTAATTATAAAACTAGTTTGGTATAAGGAGCACCTGGTGAAATCTTGAAGAAAAGTTGGAAATGTGACATGATCGCCATTTTGCTATAAACGCAATATCTAGAAATATGACATTGCCTTTTTTATATATGATACGTTTTTTCTGGCTTAACACTTTTTGTGTAACGCATTGTTCTATATACTTTATATTTAGAGTGGCGAAAATTAGTTGGGTAGTTGGTCAGATAAAATGGTTCGTAATTTTTTATCAAAATTGCATAGTCCTCGGCCTGGTCACAAACATGAGAAAACTTAACACAAATGTGTAGTTCAGAGGTTTTCCAGAAATATGTTTTAGGTGAATCAATAAAACACCTGCCTATCAGAACGTTTGTTAAAACAGAAAATCGACTACATAAAAGCGTATTATACAAAGAGGTAGGAAACTAACAAGAATGATACGTGCACTGTGACAGAATAAAACTTTTGATTAATATGTTGTGGTAACTAGGGCCTCTGTATTGTGCAGAAGCAATGCTGACGTAAACTGTTGTCAATTTAAGTTTATCGGATGTTCTTTTTACAGTATGCAGAACATCTTATGGATGACATAGTTAAAGCTAAGGTTAGCCTCGGAGAAATAGAAGATATAAATATCTTATTGGTTGGTCATGTTCAGTCTGGAAAATCAGCTTTCATTAACAGTATCAACCATTGATAAAGGAAGAATTTCAATGCCTGTAAGAGTAAATAAAGGAGGAGCGTTTGAAACCAGGAAGATACATAAAACACAATTTTTCATTAATAGTGTAGCCTCTATTGATAAAGGAAGAATTGCACGGCCTGTAAAAACAGAACAAGGGGGAATGAGTGTCACCAAACAGGTATATAAAAGCAACATTAAAATAGGGAAATATTGTTACCTAAAAGGTATATACTTTTTTAAAATATAACATTTTAAATGTTTTTCTGTTTAGTTTGTTCCTTCCTCTCATCCGTTTGTTTTTTTCTTTTTTTTCTTCTATATCTCTATTCTCTATCACCGTTACTATGGTAATGACGCTTCTCAGAGTGACTTTTCTGTTTGCTAAATTAGGCGAAGTTTCTACTACATTTATATCAACTCAAAGTATTTTGATGAACTAATACAGTTTGACATAATTGTTTGTTATCACATTAATAATCAGTGTAATTCGTTGACGTGTATAATAAAGATACTTCGAACGTCTCAAAACACAGACAAAAACAAGCAAGTCTTAGTAAAGTAGTTGGACATCTGTGCAACATTATACTCAATGAGTTCATTGATTATTTTGAGTGATATATACTTCTATCATTTAAACAACACCAAGTTTGAGCCTTATAGACCGAAGGATAGGTTGACGAACTTCGCAATTCACGATACGATTGGAGTAGAGAACAACGCAAATGGTCTTAACATCAAAGATTTCATGTCCGTTGACAAAGGAAACGTTTATCCCTATTACAAGGTAAATTATGATGATTAGCAAACAATGTTTTCTCACATTTCTAGCGACAAATGTAAACATTTTTTACAAAAGTATATAAAAACGTAAAATGATTTTGGTGGTCGTTTTTCTGTTTTGTTGAAAACAGTCCAAGGTTTAAAGCGTATATCTCTGCAGTCTAGCTTAAGTGCCACTTCGTTCTTGCCAAGTCTGAATTATATAACATGTACAGGGCCTTTAACCTTCCAATGCATGATAGAAACACATCTCTTAACTCCATATTGGTGCCTGCCAAGTCACTTTAAAATACGCCGTATATTGATAATTTAAATAAATTCAACCTGCTTCGTTACGCAACCATGAAAATTTTATATATTAAAGAAATGATCGATTAATAACAGAAGCTGCTCGTGTTTGAATTGATGTCAACTCTCTTTATATTCTAATTAAATAGTCTACAGGTTTTATTGATTGTCTCTTAACGCATGTGTTCTATGTTTGCACGTGAACTCAATGTTTATCGTTAAAGTTCAATCCAGTTAGTCCCATAGAAGAAGAAAGCAAAAAAATTAACAAAACCCCATCACCAAAGGTCAAGATGCATTGTGTTGTTTTTGTGGTTGACGCTAACGTAATCGGCCAAGAGATGATTCCTGATGAAACCAGAAAAAAATTGAAAGCATTACAGATAGCTTTAGAAGAGGAACACGGTAAAATAGAAATAAGCTTATATCGAGCAAAATAGAATATGTTTTATCATAATACATGTTTAAAGACGTATATTACATTGTATGTACCAACAAAACGTATGCAAATATGAGTAAATTAGTACCATCTCTTAGTTGTGGTTTAAACTAAAAAAGTCCAATTGGTAGACATCCAAGTTCATGTTTTCCAAGGAACAATTATGTTTTGTTGGTAGTACTTCATTTCAGTACACGCAGAACTATACTTTTCAATAACTACATGACCAAAAGTAGAAATGTTCATAGGGGTGCAAAATCCCGTTCTTTATAATGAGTGATTTCTACAATTAACTGATTCATTCTGGAGCTCGAAACAGTTTCTGTCGACACTCACTTTAGATGGAATGTACATGAGAACGAGGGAGGCGATTTGAAGATGTGGTGTAACTCACCTGCCTAAGGATACCACAATCGAACCGAGGACCCTCTAATGCGAATAGGGAATCACTGGGCTGTGAGAGATGCAGTTGATTCAGGCGCTTAGGGGTTGTTCGTCTCCTAGTAGCTGACAGTACTTTCTCATTGAATTTCATGAAAAATATCAAAATATGTAAGACATAAAAAGTTTCGTATTTGCAATTATATTTCACTGCATTCTTTACAATGGACGGTCGGAATACGAAAGTCAATGCATAATGTGTAAGGATCAGCCCAAGCGATGCTTAGCGTACATTCGTAACAGTTGTTCGTGCATACATAGGTCACTGACATAATTTTCACATTATGAAACAGTTACTTGAGAGAATGCATGCAATATTTAAGAAACTCGTTATGATTGGTAATACTATTTGTAATACATGCAGTTGCCGAAGATTATTTAAAGAAAATTCTTCTGTTTGGGGAATGCGAAAATCAAGGTTTATGACAAAAACATTCATTGTATTTTTGAATAAAATATGCGACTGCCACCATTGTAACCAAATGCTGATAGTGTTGGGACTTGAAAGAAGAGTCAATCGTCCAAAGGCAAAAGCATTCACATTGTCCGACATACATATACAAATAATCCATACAGTCACGCAAAAGAAATGTGCCAGTCGGAATGGGTCGGCATATTAATCTTGGTGACCTTCTAGACAGACAAAACATATACATTTCTGATTAAGTCTGCCTCATAACTTATATATGCTTTGCACAGTTGTACATGCTATTAATACATGTTGTTGATTTTTAGTACATCAGCTTACATCAACATCTGTATTTACATATAATGTGTTAATTTTTAGCTCATCAGGCACAAAGTGCATTGGTGCGCTATTTAGGATTACTCACCGTCGGCGTCCGAAGCCCGTGGTACGTCCATCATTTCCTGAAACAACGTCTCTTAAACCACTGCGGCAATGTTGATGAAACTTCTCAGGAACATCTACCAAGATTGATCAATTATTTTGACCCGGATCAAATTTGACCCCACCCGGGAGTTCATTTAAATTTAAGTAGGCATAGAGAGGAAACAACTTTAAACCTCGTCTTTTCGGAAATTTAAAGGCCTTGAGCATAGTTTAAATAGATATATACGTGAAAAATACAAAAAATGCGACGGAAAAAAGTTAGTTACAGTAAAAGACAAAAATACAGTCCATGCGCTAAGTTAATCATTATTTGAAAACCGGTTTTGCTTTTTCTGCTCATAACAGAAAATATGAGGAGCAGAAAAGGGTTGGGTTTTTTTTTTTTTTTTTTTTTTTTTTTTTTTTTTTTTTGTGTGGTTTTGACAATGTTTAAATAAACACGGTCCATGAGATAATTTAATTAATTTGCTCAACGGTTTGTTTCTTGCTCATCAGGCAATATGGCGGCAAATATGTGTAATTGCTTAGACGTACACAACGTACTCAATATTGATGACGTCAGTTATATATTTAGTCTAAAAATAGGAGTCTTAGTATTCAATTTTGGTTCAGAAATTTTTATAAAATATTGTCTAGATTAGCTAGCTGTAACGTTATTGGTATGAGAGTGGTAAAATGGATAAATATAAAAGTTGGGTCTCTTTTGGTGCATGTATCTAATATGTTCACTTTAAGGTAATTGTCTCGTTGACGGTTCTTATTGTGTGTGGAAACTGTTCTTCTGTTTCTAAGTTTGTCTTTTGACCTTAAATTCCTTACAGCCATCGCAAACTAAAACATATAATACATTTTCCACTGTACAATCCATATTTTCCTTTGCATGATTTTCTTCGGTTAAAGCGATCCTTCTATTAAATAATGCAAAGCCCACATCCGGTTCCTTACTTTTACGTAGGACTGTGTCATGATTTTGTTTAATTGAATTTATTAGAAAGTGTTTTAATTGGGTGTCTTTTGCATTTAATGACTTTAGTTTTTAGGTTATCTAAAGCGCTTTTCTGCATTTTCAAGCCTAAATTAAACAACCTGTGCGCTCATTTTGCGTTGTGTCACAACTTTGCGCGTTGCTAGTTTTTGTAGCTTTTTGCCTGATGATTAGTGAACCGGTTGGCAAATACAAAAAGAAACTCTATAGTATCATTTTTAATTTTTATGATTTACTATTGCAATCTTTTTAAATTTTTATATATATATATATATATATATATATATATATATATATATATATATATATCTACAACAAAACTTGGGTTCAGGTTTTACTGAGTAAAAACATTAAACACAACTAACTTATCATTTTTATAATTTACTATTCCGCACTCTTTTAATTTTTCATATATATATATCACAACTAAAACTTGGGAGCAGTGTTTTAACTGACAGTAAAAACATTAGCACAACATAACTTTAAAATCAACGGAAAGCTCTAATCATTAGCAAAAGATAAGTCAATAATCATTAAAGAGGCAGATAAAGGGTGGTGGTTTGTCTAATGATGTAGACTAAAAAGAAAAATCGAAATGTTAACGGTCATCCTACTACAAATCTATCCTGATTGTAATAAAAAAATATTTTCTAAAATCAAAGACTGTCGACCAAATACAAAAATTAACCAAACAGGAGTGATTTTCTCTGACTTTGAAAGTAAATCAAAGCCATTTGGTCTTCCTAAAATCATAAAAGCAGATTATTCAGGATGCAGAAAGAACTCTGAATTATGAAATCTCAACCTGAGTTTAACTTACCGATAGTTGCTGGACCTCGTGACGTCATTTAAGTTCTTTTCTTGATATTTTATTAAAACCTTTTCTGGGGAAAGTTCAAAGTTATTTAAGAGATGATATTGATTTTTTAAATTCTTACCAGAAAGTACCAGAAAATACACTTTAATTTCATTCTTGAAGGCTACAAATAATTTTACAAAAGAATAATTTTTCATTTGATAATCAATATTACAATCAGGTAAAAAGGTACCGCAATGGGGCAATGGTTGCTCCAACTTTGCCACCCTTGTTCTTGGTTTCTAGAAGAGAAATTATACGCTGAAATTCAAAAACAGAATGGTGAAGTTTTTCAAAGTATATTCAAGATAACTGGAAAAGATTCTTGGATGACTGCTTTATATTTTGGCAAAAATCTCTCGTAGATTTATTACATTTTGAAACATTGCTGAACTCACTTCATAAAGATATAAAATTCAAAATTCAACAGAGTACATATAAACTTCCGTTTTTAGATGTAATGGTGATAAAGAACGGAGAGTCAATAACCACCGACATATATTATAAAAGCACTGATTCAAAACAATATCTAAATTTTAAATCATGTCATCCAAAACTACAAAGTTAATTTCCGTTTTCCTTGCAAGGAGAATCGCAATTGTATCAGACAAAAACATATTACAAACTAGACTAAAGGAACTTGCCACTACCCTACTTAAAGAAAATTCTCGAAAGAGGTAATAAAAACAGGTATTTGCAATTATTTAATAGAAGGATCGTCTTTAAAACTGAAAAATAAAATATTTCATGCAAAGGAAAATATGGATTGTACAGTGGAAAATGTATTATTGTTTTAGTTTGCGATGGATGTAATGAATTTTATATAGGTCAAACAGGAGACAAATTTAGAAACAGAAGAACAGTTCACGCACAACAGATAAGAGACCCGTCAACGAGACAATTGCCTTTAAGTGAACATTTAGATACATGCGCCAAAAGAGACCCAAAGTTTTATATTTATCCATTTTATAAATTCCATACCAATAACGTTTCATAGGTTATCTAGAACAATATTTTATAAAAATTTGTGAACCAAAATTGAATAGCGTTAATTGACGTCCTATTTTTAGACTAAAAAACTGACGCTCGATACTTTTGACGTAAACCCGCGTATATATATAACCACGTGTTCAAATCCACTTCTCCGAATCTACACAGTTTAGAGCTAGGGTATTTAATGTGTGTCTAGTGGACATCTTCAAGATTTGTTCGAATCATCCCTCGGGTCAATATTTACCCTGCCTTGGTATATAACATTGTCATGTGGTCTTCTACCAAATTTGTTCAAATCAGCCCTGGGGTCAAAATTGACAACGCACCGAGGTTGTTTTTCTCTTTCACTATAGTTATTGACAAACTTAGCTTCCGTGAGTTCCTGTAGCAACCACTGACTTCTTAGCAACCGGCGACTTTCTTAGCGCCAGTGACTTTCCTTACAACCGTGACTTCTTATTGGACAAGTGACGTTTTAGCAACCATTGAATTCCCCTAGTGATAGGTAGCTACCTTAGTAACCATTAACCTCCTTAGCAACAATTTGGTCCCATAACAACTAGTGACTTCTTTAGGCAAGTGCAGTGGTACACAGGTGAGCGATAAAGTGGCATCATGATCTTCTGATTTACCAGATATTACGACATTAGTAGTGTTGACGAAAATTGACATTCTATCGACAATGGTCGAGAAAGACATAGCTAAAACATATCAAAGTTTAAGAGTGAAGACTGCAGTTGAGCTTGCAGAGGAGATTTTCGGTGTTAGGGTAAGTATATGTTCAACGCTAGCAGCTGGGTTTTCACAGGAGTGTGACGTGAAAATTCTTACAAAGTAACGAAATTTTAGTTAATAAATATACACAGTCGAAATTTTTAAATCCAGGAAAAAGTCATAGTAGTTAAGATAAAATGCAAGAAATCGTTCACCAATCCAAGTTATAAATGCAACAATTTTATAATCAAGTGTATGTAAAAGTTGAAGTCATATATGTACATTATTAAGAACATAGGATCAATCTCCAATTAAATTATTCAAAGTTTTATAGAACTTCATTTTTTAGAATTGTCAAAAGTCAGACATTTGGGTATTTTGATTGAATGTAGATGTTTATTTGGTTGGCAGTCTTGTTTTTTATACTTTAAACAGAAAGCAAATATTTTCCCAGTAAAGAATTATTCAACAGAAGTTACTCCGGACATTGGAATAGATATATCGATCCTGATGGCATTGCGGCAAATGATATTAGATGCATCAGATGTCTTGGAAAGCCATTCTAGAACGTACACACGAGAATAAACTGACGACGGCTAAATGAAAGACTTTGATTTAAATTTAATTGCCTGAAAAAAATAACACGATCAACCTAACAACAAAAGATGTTACTCTTAAAAGGGTTCAGTATCGACTTTTAATGCACCTAATACCAACAAGTAGATACCCTTTACTAGCAATATTGTTTCATCCAACTTCTTAGTATTTTGGAATATGCACTTAGAATTGATATAACATACATTTCTTGGATTGATAAACTGTTCAAATTCAGGAAAAAAAAAATATTAATTATCTAATAAAGATTTTATGTTTGGTATCGTAGATAACTGTTTGGCAAATTACATTTCAGTACTTAATTTAATTATTGTACTCGCATTGTTTTCATCTTCCAAATAAAATAAAAAAACATACCATTGAAATGTTCAAACGAGAATATAGGCATAGATAGATATATCAATAATAACAGATAAACTGGACCAGCACAATAGAATTTGGCTTAAGTTTACAGAACAAATTGATAACATATAACTAATATGGTTTTAAAACGATCTTTCTTTACGTTTTATGGGGATTTCGTTTTTTTACCGTTTTTGTTTCATTTTTTAAATGTTCGTTTTAACTTAAATAAATTCTAATAAAAATGTAATTGTCTGAAGAAACACAGGTGATGTTTTGGGTTCAACCTTTCTCGTTTTGTCTTATACGTCCCGTCCTTACATAAATGCATTATGTTTGTCTATTGGTTTATTCTTAGCTGCAGGCAAAAAAAAATACCATAGAGCTTACACAAATGACTGAACATATTATCTGATACTTCAGGTTTTATTTGCCGCTAAATAAACTTACACTTGATATAATCTCTTAAATGTGCTTTTCTTTGTTATGAGTTATGAAGTTAAAAATTATTCATTAGTATCTATATTCTTGTTACAGACGTTACCATGGCCACTTTACCGGTGCTTTACAATTGCTTAAAACTCTTGATTGTTTTCATCAATCTTTTTTCTGTTATTTTTTCACATGAAACATCACATGCTATCCGATGTGCTCACTTCATATTTTTTATATTAACAACTCGGTGATCATTTGATACATGATCCGCCAAATACAAGCGTTAAATGTGGACGGTAAAATCTGCTCGAATAACTACAAATTGTTAAGATATATTTTGCATTCACATATAGCTTTACGGATCAGATAAAATAAATTTACTTGATAATACTTAGTTTTATTTGTTTTTAAATGTGTACTAATTTCCAGTATGTGGGTAAGATGATGTGCAAGGTGAGCATTGTAATAGAAACATTTTTTATTATACAGAAAGTTAGTTGTTGTAAAAGTTTTATATGTGAATATCAATATAAAGTTTTGCATTTAAGAATTCATCAAGGTCTTAGTTACATAACTTCTGTAGCTTTTAGCGAATATTGGATGGATGTATTTAAAGCAGAATCGAGAAGATCGTTCTTCTATTTTTACTCTGTATAAACTTTTACATACTCACGTACGTCTTTAACAAAGTAATCAGTGTGCTTGCTCTGCCTGAAGAAAAATGTAGTTTCTTTTCTGTGAGAAAATATGTTTATTGTATATAAATAATACTATATATATATATAAAAACGCAACACTTACATTTTGTGTTGTAGGAGTTTAACGCCCGTTCCAACCGTGTGTTGGGTCATTTTAACAGGCGGACAGTTAACTAAACAATCGTTCATGGGAAGAACCAGTACTAGACTATTCTTTTTGAAGATTAAACTTTTATGTATTCACATTAACAGAGAATTGATTTTTAGATGTGTACTGTGCGAGGAAAAAAGTGCTTGCTGGCATTTTGTTATCAATGTCGATTGTTTCAATTAAAGTAAATGGGGAAAAAATTGCCATATTCATGGAAAATCGCTTAAGTCATTAAAAAATTGTCAGTTTTATAAATTTTATACTTTAAATAGTGGTTTCATTAAAAAAGCAAAGTTTTATCAAAAGTACAAAAAGAAAAGACATACCAGATTCTGCGAGTTTAAAAATCCGTTTTTATTTTTGTTATGACAAACATTATCACTGTTAAGTAATATTTCTTAGGTGACCTAAACCTAACAGAATCAAAATGTAAATGCAAATATTGATTTTTATGATTTTTGCATTTTTAAGACTTTTCATGTCGTGTTTAATAAAAACTACACCACAAGGCCATAGTCAATGGAAAGGACAATTAGAATATATGCAACTGTTTTTACCATAAACCTATTTGATTAAAATGCTTATCTTTAACAGTGTTGCGTTTTTAAATGTACTGCATAATTAAGACTTATGTACTTATGTAGGCACTTAGCTTATATTACAACATTATAAAAAATAAACCGGAGTAGTTACAATTTGGTACGTTTAATGAAGGAGAAAAGAGCGAAATCGGTATACAAAATTTCGTTTTCTTATTTCTTTTACAGCAATGATAAATATCTATATATATTAAACACCTTATGCAGAACTTATAAGTATACTGATACCTTCACGACTAAGTAAGAAAATACTAGTACAAAATAAACTGAATTCATTCACAGCACTATAAGCAGTCGCCCACTTATCAGTTAAATGTTTGTGACATTGAAATTCAATCACTTTATTGGTACCAATCGACTAACATGTTTATTCCAAAGGTCATTTTTTGCTGCGAGTAGATGAGCTGGCTTAAAATGAAATTTCATGTAAGTTTGTATATACTTTTCAATGTTCGTCGACGTCGCAGCATGGTACAGCGTTTCTGTCTTGTAGTAGGCTTATTTTTTTTTTGTTTATGCAAGTTGGCGGCTGTACAAATGTACCATGTGTTTAGTAGGCAGTATTGTATCATTCTCAAGAATTGTGCCTGCTTGCGTCGGTGTTGAAACCGAGGGCTTACCAGGTGATCTTTTTTCCTGTTGAACTGTTAATAATTATGGAGCAAAATAATCTTGAGTTAAACATGGAATGCTCTTCCAGAATATTCGCTCAAATAATTACTGCAAATCAGACTACAACTTAAATGCATTTTACCTCATCTACATATAAATGATATTAATTTAAAGACAACTTATATTAGCCTGTGCAGGCTTTTGATAAGATTGTACTGATGTTGGCGTATGTTGGCGAGTGCGCTAAACATCAATTTTAAAACCATGCTGTACTTTTACCAGAAAACGGAAATAATATGTAGGTCTCCTACGTCTGGAACAAGAACTACATTATTCCGTTTTCTTACAAAAAGGTACGCTCAGATTGTATATTGTCATCTAGAAATTATCGAGGTTTCCAACAGACAGCCCTTCTCTGGTTGCTATATTCAAGAAAAGTTAACACCCAGTACCTCCTCGCCTATAGCTATTGCTCTTGCAGCTTCAAATAATGTATATTGGCCCCGTTTCCAATTTATCAACAAAAACCATCTTATTCATACAAATAGATGTGTCAATGTTAGCTTATTAAATCACACCAGTGTAATCAAACACTCAACACTTTATACAAATTTTACAAATTCAATTTCAGGGATGAATTTATACAATGACAAAAACAAAATATGAAAATTTGATAAAGAAATAACTCTTCACTTGAAAAAAGAGTCTTAACTCTAGACCTGATAACATTTTTACCTAATTGTAAATATAAACACGTATTATTATTATAAATAAACTGTCCTCGCCATTCAGAACAAGATCTCCGTCTTGGTTCCGGTAATTTGGGTTTGGATGTAAGTTAACTTTATTTTTAACTACACCAAAGGTCTTTCTTTGCAATATTATTAGGAATGAAATTAAAATGAAATGAAACACAATAACACAGAACTAACTGAATTAAACTGCAGCTTACATTTACAATGTACAATCATTCAGTTAGACAAAATAAGCAATGCTTAGTGAAATAAAACCACCTAGGTATTTGCGAAAGAATTAAACGCAAAACAAACTGTACTGATTGCTCGATGAAATTACAACAAATTCAATACCTTCTAAAATTTACGAAATATTTAAAACGAAACCATTATATATTATAAAATAGCTTACACTATCTTAAAATGAAAATAGAAATTTACGTAATAAAATAGAAAACTTTCAAAAATAAATTAATTTACATTGATGAAGCAAATGTCGGATCTTTATAACATATAAAGTGTAAAAGTCGTGACACCTGTGTGTGCAATTTCCTAATGGTCGGTCTTGTCTAATATACTTTATTCAAATTTACGAGGAAATGATAACCTTTGTGCAAACATGAAATGCATGAATAAAATGTCGGTCAAAAAAAATTATATAGATTGAGGTCCGTTATAGTAGTCTAAATAAAATTGATTTCCACAACCGAAAATTTGAAAAAAAACTATTTTGTAACTTAACCGAATTTAGTAAAACATATAACTGAAACTATATACTCTGGTGATAAGTTGCCTGTGAAATAATCCTTACTAAACATGTACCAGTTCAAATGTTGAAACATCTTAATTTATGCATGTATGCCCTAAACACTATTGTTTTTGAAATCCTATGCAACACTTTGTCGGTGTAGCTGTAAGCTTGGACTCTAATAATCGATTAACAACTGTAAGCGCAACAACATGCTCTGACCAGATTATCATCCATGGGACACGACTTGGAAACTAATATTTACAGAAACAAGGAACATCTCCTGCGAAAACCAACTGATAGCGTTGAGCATATACTTACTTTAACAATGAAAAACTCATCTAAAAGATCAACTGCATTATTTACGCTTACACTTTGATATGTTTAGCAATGTCTTCATCGACCACTTTGGACAGAACGTTAATTTTTGTCAACTGTACGTTGTAATATCCATTAAATACAGTGGCGCTCACGTTTTTATTCCGTTTACCTGATGGTTGTTACCGCGTTGAAAACGCACGGTATACGCGGTCAATTTCTCGCGTTTCCACGCGAAAAAAACGGCTTAACTCCATATATGGTAAGAGTAGCCGGTAAATAAAACGGGTCACTCCAAATATGGAAGTAGTGTCCGGGTAAAGAGGCGTGTCAAAAGCAAGCAGCCAATCAGAAAATACCAGGTGCGTTTTTTTCACGGCTGCTGCCGTTTCGCCAATCAGCGAGGCGTGTTTTGTCAGAAGACATTCAACGATGTTTATGTTGTTGTTTTCATTGAAATGTAATCGTTGATATTAGTGATCTTTTTATCAATATAGAATATACAGTACATGTACAATTAAAGTTGACATTGACAATGATATTCTTTATACCTACTGTACATTAATAATTTCTCTACTGTACTTATTTCCCGGCCCTGGATTTCTAAATTTTGATCTTTGTCCCGTTCAAGTTTTCGTTTACTATAGTCAGATACTATATATACTGTGGGGAATCACGTGACTCTGTTTGATAGACTTCACGGACAATGGCGGATGATAAACACCGGCAAGTCTATGATTTTCGTACTTTTTCGTTCATATTACTTTCCACACATACTGATGATATTCAAGACATATCCTATACCCTGGCCATTAAAATTTCGCGTATTTTGGTTCCTTTCCCTCCGCTGAAGTAAGCATAGATTATTAGGAATGCATTTAAATGTAATCGTGGAAAAGATTTTGGCGTGCTAAAACTCACGGACTATCTAGTATTTTTAAAAAAAGGCATAAAAACTTATCATGTGACGTGTTTTTTAGCCTAAATAAATGCAAAATATTATTGTTACATCGCATGGATGTGCGCAGATTTCATTTCTTGAATTTTAACGAATTATCACTATTTTTATAAAAATGCTAGATTATACGTGCGGTATTTTACCTGGTCTCGACATAAAAAAAACAACAATAAGAAGAAATCTAAATAAAATGATGTTCAATGAAGTTTACAGTCCCTTAACATGGTGCCTAACGGTCTGTTCAGGTAAGGGATATCACCTACATAACCTTATGTTATGATCAGACCATGATATAATATGGTATAATGTCAGGTTTTAAGTTAACAACACATTTCGTAACAAAATTATCCCTGTACTGACATGAAATAAAATTTATATTTGTAAATCAACACAACCTCTGTAGGTCCTACAACTTTTGTGTAGACTAACTAGATTATTCGGCTCATCGGTTTGACCCGGGTTTTTTATCTACTATTTTATAGTTATCAAACCTCGGAGAAAGCGCCCATCCAAAATATGTCTCCCTAAGCTTCAACGTTGTATTAAACTAGCTTTTTTTAAGACAATCTCAAATTAAAAACGATGCGAGAATACTCAATTTCGATCATTTTTTTGATACATAATTACAGCTCATCAGAATGGGGATACATGTATCAATGGTTTTATTCACTACTTCGCATATCCAGGTATTGTTAAACTATTTCACATGTTTATATTCAGGAAATGTGGTTCCTCCGCTTTCCTCACTGGTCTCTATATGCATCTTTAATACAAAAATGTACAAAATCCAAAAATAAAAGATGAAAGAAGACGACTGCTTACCATTAGCTTTTATTTCATGTTTGTCGGTGCTTTATCGAACTATAACAGTGGATTGTATTCCGGTAAATTCACTGTCCACGCAGTGAAATTATCAAAATCTGTTACCCAGATTAATGTAACAAGGAAAACCGAGCATAAGGAATGCCTGAAGCCATGTGACGATGACGTCATTAAAATGACGCCGTGTTTGCGATGCTTTCTGTTGATGTTTCTCGCGATTTTCAAAATTGTGTTGAAATTAACTCAACAAAAGTAGAGCTTGAGACATAAAATAAACATAAAAATTGTTGGTTTTAATGTCATATCACGATAATTTCACTCCTGAACACCAAGAGTAGTCATTTTCATTTGTGACTGCGCCGCTCGTGAAAATATCGCTTTTGGTGCCCACTCGATGAGATTATGACGTGATCGTACACCGAAACCAACAATTATCTTCTATATAATCTGAGAATGGCATTTATTATTCCTCCATGTTGTTAAAAGCTTTCTTTTCCTTTAAATGAAAAAAACTTTCATATTATGATATATATGATTCTACGGTATAGACTGAGTTTTCACCTATTACTAAATGAAGAAATGAACGCAATCTTATAATCTGATTGGTTGATACAGTGGCGCCTGCGTGTAGGTTCCCCGTGTTTGCGTGAAAAAGCGTTTTGCACGCGCGTCGGACACGATCGTGTTGCACGGTATGTTACTGCGCATGCCCAGCGTGCAGCGTGTAGAACCGTGCAATTGCTAGTGCGCATGCCCAGCGTGCAGCGCATAGGAAACCGTGCAATTGCTAGTGCGCATGCCCAACGTGTAGTCGCTGAGCGTGAAATTATCATTGGGCTACATGTATGTTTTGCTATGGATAACACCTGGTCAATTCTAGCATATTTCAATCAATCACTTGCATTTTTCGCCAATAGTCGTACTTTTCCTATCATCCAATTAACCTCGCTGATGCTAAAGAAAGTCGGTAATCGGCATGTTTAGATTTTATCCAAAGAAGTATGGAAAATACCCAATTTTATTAAAATGAAAACATCAGCCCAGATACTAGTTATTATACGCAAGACAAAGTCTCTGTGCCGGTGCCGACCCACTTCGGACCATGGACACTTCGGACCACATTTTACGGACATTTCGGACCAGATTTATAGACACTTCGGACCAGATTTATAGACACTTCGGACCATGAATATATATTGTCGCAAACTCTGATATGACACTTCGGACCATGAAAATATTATAGCAAAATATTATGTGACACTTCGGACCACGAAATCGTAATGATTTTAACTATTATTAATCATAATTTTCTCATTTTGGCACCGCCACTGACGATAAATATCCCAATGTTGATTAAAAACAATTTATTAAAAAACACAACAACATCAAATCAAATACTAAATTAGAATTTAAGCCCGACGAATATTTCAAGAATAAGTCATGTTTAAAAGTCCCAGGATCACATTTACAAGTAGCTTTCATTTTATCAAGAAAGATGTCTTGCTGACAGAAAAGACCTTTATTTGTGCCAAAACCATTCCAAACTTTGCTTTTTAAATTGATAAGTACATATCAGAAACATAGTGCAGAATTTTTTTTCAATGCTTTTGCAAATGGCAACTCTTTTTCTGAAAGAAAAAAACTTGAATACAAAAGAAAGGCATAATTATGTCAACGTCATTGTTTTAGAGTGAATAGAACATGATTCTATCATTATACTATCAATAAATTTATGTGACTGTATCAGTACATTTTAAGTGATCCTGGAGCTTTAATATTTATACAGAAATTACATATCCTTTGAACGCCTATAACGTAATAAACCGTATACGCGGGTTAAGACAGGTTTGGCCTTCCATAGAAGTGACAGTTACCGTATGGAACACGTTTAGTCTGTATGAATGTAAAGGCTATGCCGACAGCCCCTGAATGTTGAAATCTCAGACGTCCGAGGCAAATGCTGACACTTTAAGACAACCTTGAAAATGACCTTGGACACAATTTTACCAGCTTTGAAAATTTTCATTTTACCAATGTTCCCTGTGGGATAGTGTTTTGAGCGCGTGCAAATATTTTTTCATAGACATAAAGCAGACATGTCGTACTCAAACCTAGGTATATTGACATCTTGTGAGAACGCTTAAAATTGACCTCTCGTTAGCAAAAAAAAAAAGAAGTCCATGCGCAGGTTAGCAGACAGGGTGACCCCTGCGCGTGACCTCTGTAAGTGGGCCATTGGAAATTTTACTTTCATGTTACAGCTCAATCTATTTGCTGACGTATACAACACGCGCAGTAAACCGAAAGTAGCATAACGTGATGTACAGTGTTTACAAAAACACATGCATGTCTGTCGAGTTTGTAACAAAATATGCCGGTGTGCAAAGGTTATGGGTACAGTCCATTGTATTAATTTATCAGAGCATTCATTGCAAATGGTAGTCTTCTTTCAAATTTACAAAATGTCCATTACATAAAGTTAGTAAGAGACAATATCATGGCTATTTTCCTTTTCTTTTACCCATTAGGGCATAGAATACACATTAATTGGCATGGACCGCCACCTCTAAGCACTATAGTGTACAGAGGAATGAATTGGATAATACAGTGGGATATTTTCTAAGTGCCTAGCCTCAAAAGATGTGCAGGGGGATTTGCCCTATCTCTGGCTTAAAGTTGTTTGCAGTGGAAAAAATAACACTTCAAATCAATTAGTGTGATGTTAATAAAAATATTTAGAAAACAAGTCGTTAAAGCTGTCATTGGAAAGTAACAAATGCCCCAAGAGTAGTGTCTCCCAGTCTGTGACCTGGACCATCAAGATGTGGACCAAACTTTCAAAGTTCCTTCGGGAGCACTGAAATACATGTCGCAAAATCCCTTTTATTCATCACTGCGACAAGAACATGTATGTGGGATGCAAAATATTTTTGAGCCCTGGACCAAAGTCTATGAATAGCTTCGTGAAAACGAGTCAAAATTGTAAACTAGAGCTTTCACTAAATGTGATTAATACCCCCGAAAGACTGCTTTATAAACTGAGGAATTTCGTAGTAACAGAATACCTTGCAAACAAACTAAAAAGAGATATTGTTCTTGGCAATAACTCTGTAATTTGTCAAAAAAGAGTTATGATTCTTGTACATTGCACTTCCTTCCTATGTGCTTGACCATTGTATGGAATCGTATTGAATTCCAACCAGTAGTTTTCGAATAATTCTCCAGACAATAAATTCAACAAAGGGCAACAACTCTGAAATGAGTTAAAATACAGTTATTGTTCTTTTGCACTGCACTTCCTCTCATTGTGCTTGACCTTTGTATGAAGTTGTATTGAATTCCAACCAGTAGCTTTCAAGTTATGCTCCAGACAAGCAAAAGTATCAAGGGTAATAACTCTGTAATTAGTCAAGATGGAGTTTTGGTTTCTGTGCAATGCACTCCCTCTCATTGAGCTTGACCATTGAATGAAGTTGTATTGAATTCCAACTAGTAGTTTTCGAATTATGCTCTAGACAAGGAAAAGTAACAAAGGGCAGTAACTCTGTAATGAGTCAAAGTAGAGTTATGGTTCCTGTGCACTGCACTTCCTCTCAATGTACTTGACCATTGTATGAGGTTGTATTGAATTCCAACCTGTAATTTTCAAGTTATGCTTCGGACAAGAAAGTAACAAAGGGCAATAACTCTGTAAATAATCAAGATAGAGTTATGGTTCTTGTACACTGCACTTCCTCTGACTGTGCTTGATCATTGTATGAAATTGTATTGAATTCCAACCAGTAGTTTTCAAGTTACGCTCCGGACAAGGAAAAGTAACAAAGGGCAATAACTCTGATATTAGTCAAGATGGAGTTATGGTTCTTGTGCACTGCACTTCCTCTCAATGTGCTTGACCATTGTACATGTTGTATGAAGTTGTATTGAATTCCAACCAGTAGTTTTCAAGTTATGCTCCGGAAAGGAAAAGTAACAAAGGGCAATAACTCTGTAATTATTCAAGATGGAGTTATAATTCTTGTGCACTGCACTTTCTCTCAATGTGCTTGACCATTGTATGAAGTTGTATTGAATTCCAACTAGTAGTTTTCAAGTTATGCTCCGGACAAGGAAAATGCAACAGACCAACCACCGGGTCACTCCTGTATATCCCCCTAAACTCTGTTTCAGGGGTATAATTAGTGCTTACAACTGAATATAGTCAATGAAAATAACAGTTGTTATATTTATGTAATATAATTTAATGTATTTAATTCATATAAGTAATATTGATACTGAACACAATTTACTGTTCTAAACTTGTAATTTACAAAAAAGTGAATTGTCAATTTCCTTTTATATAAAAATAGGTTGGGAAGCACCTGTCTGAAAATCACCATAACCAGTCAGGGTTGTAACTTGTTTGTTATTTTGAAAATAACTTCTACCAGTTATATTTATCTTTTACTCATCACTCACTAAAATAACTTCTGCCACGTCAAAACCTTCTGAAGTAGGACATTCTTCAGGTCATCTCTAAGACAAGTTTGCCAATAAATCCATTGTGTCAAACTGAAGTCATTACTGTCAGCTATAAAGAAAGAACTTGCATTTCTCTCTCTTATCTAAAGGCATTTGCATTATTATAAGACTGAGGTAATCTGCTTGTAATGAAGAAATTCAGGAAAAACTGAAATGTTGAATTGTTACCTGTACAAGTTGTTATCAGAAAGTCCCAATGACCCATTATTTTAGTCACCTCAACTTTCAAGGGAGTTATTTCTTTCAGCAAAGGGAAGCAATTTTATTGACAAAATGTTTCAATTATCACTTACTGTAGTTATTTTCAAAATAACTTAAACAAGTTACAACTTACACCACTGGTTGATAACAAAAAAAATTATTTGAGCTCTTCAGAGAGTTTACTTCCTTTCACACTGAAAACCAACAGTAAAATTAATACTGTGCTGTACTGTACTGTATCATGAACCGCGATGAATCATAACACCTCTAACACTGACATAAAAAAAAACACTGTTCAGGATACATCCTTAACAATGCACACTGACAGAAGTTTCATATGGATTTCACGACCACAGTTTGCAGTATGGCACATATTAATATCAGCCTCTTTGCTTTCATGTGTTTCCATTCATTCAACCCAATTTCTTTGATCACTTTGATCAAGGTAATTTCTCATGTTTTTCCCATCTTTGTGCTCTAAGATAATCATAATGTGCAGCTGAATTCATCTGTTGTTATTTAGGTGGCCTTTCACAATCATTCTCTAGTGTGACTATCCGTTCATGACCTCCAACAATATATCTTTTACACCATTTTACCGTTTATTTTCTTTCAACACAAAAAGTCATAATATATTGACTACTTATTTTCATACACTCGAGCACATCATGTCACTAAAAATGTTTTAGTTGCTCAAACACGACTGACTTTACAGTAAAACAATGGCATGTAATTTTCACATACATGTCATTTCTCTTTTAACCAATTTGCCTTCTGTTTATCTGTACCTATCAAAGGATGCAATCTTTGCTGGAAGTTAATCACGAAAGGCTCCATTACGTTTTCTCAAAAATATATCCAGTCAATACATCAGCAATGGTGTGATCTGTAGAAAAAAGAATTACTTGATGAAAGTAATTGTTCATACATGTATTTGTTAACATACCGTATAATATATAACTACATGTATTTTCAAAATCTTGAGCAATCTGAAGGCCCTAATACATCTTTAAGTGTGATTTAATTAGTTGGCACAAAAATCTTATGGAAAATTGTTAATTCTTTTCACTAAAATTACTTAGAAGTATGCAGTTGTTTCACAATTGAAATGGCAATCAAATTACAAAACAGTAAGAATTCTTCAATTTGTTTGAAATTTGATAAATCAAAAGTGACCTTATTTAGAGGGGGTGTTTTCTTTATCATGGAAGGCAGCAGCGTATTCCTTTTTGTTGTACATTACCGTCTGTGACACAGGAATGCCAAGCTTGTGACACATATCTATGGTCTGAAAACAAAAATGAAAAAAAATATTAATTATTTCATACATATTTATAATCACTTTCATGGAACACATTCAACAAAGCTTTGAGTAGGCTAAAGAGTAATTAACAAATAAACTTGTATCCCAGTCTACCTAAATCAATGAAGGTTTTACATTTTCTCTCTACACTGTCTATATTATAGGCTTTATCCTATTTCAGTCATGATAATTAACTCAATTAGATAATGATTTTGATAACTACTAATATAAACAGTTACACCCCTAACGACAAGTGAACTTTTCAAGAATAATGTAATCCCTAATTGTCTTCATGGTTAAGTTTTTAACTCATTTCTTACAGAGAAAATCAAATGGAAAAGATTGAATCAGTCATATAGTAAGGATTTTAAAAGTACTTTTTTCTTAATTTTGTTCTAAAGCCAAATTGAACATCAACATTTTAATGATTTTGTATGTGTCAGTATCTAAGTCATTGATATAACTTTTGATGACAGTAATACAATCTTGGATATTAAAGATCAGCATATCAGAAACCATTCAATAATAATATCTCATAATTATGATGTGCACATATACAAACTTAGTGACCCAAGCCAATCAGTGTAGTGTTTTATGACCCTAGTATATTGCCAAGGGCAATACTGTCCTGTTAAAAAATGTAGCTTATGAAAACATTGCATAATATTGCATAATATTATGTAATGTGACCACATGGGTCCTAAGACATCAGTGATGGATTTATAAAAGTTGGTAACTGAACTTCAAATAAATTTGCCAAAAAATTAAGATTATAAGTATTAATAATTAAACTAATACTTTAAAAATTTTAACATGAAGCCCAATAGTCTTTATAGATCCATGCCATGCATAGCTTTTAAAACTGAAATTTTTAAAGGTCATGTAGGTAAATACTAGTACTTGATAGACAATAACTTAATCATGTTAATGGTATTCATTTATTGCAGTATATGCATTCAAATGAAACATTAACCTACAGTTTTGAGTGATGTAAGCTAACAAATTTGCTACAGCCTGATAAAAAGGTATACCTGTGCACTTCTTATAATTAACTTTTTTTTTCATTTTAGACTTTTGTAGAGATACATACTCTTAACTTATCATTAACCAAGAACTGTAACATTTATGTTATAGAAAGTAATTTTCAAAGAACTGAAATCTTTTTTAGAGTTCAACTGATTGGTAATGATAAAAATCTGCATTTTGTGTTATATTTTGGTAACAAATACATAATTCCCAACAACCTTCCTCAACTGTCACACAATTATCTAAACAAGAATTAGTTTTGCAAATAGTCTGTTTGATATAATATAAATACATTAATTTGAATTGATATATGAAAACTTGCTGTATAATCTGTGAATTGTGAAATATTTAAGTAAATCCTAAATAAAGCGCTTTATTGTTGTCGCATGAAAAAAAAATGTATTTAGACACCAGTAATTATGCAGGGTCTTATCAGACCTAGTGTTGTTAAATTGTATTCATGACATCTAAATGTTACAAAAAAAGAAATTTACAATTATTTATACTTGCTGAGAAAGTATTTTTCTAAACCTGATTATGTCTTTGACAGTAGACTGGTTGACTGATTTTAGAAAATGGGATGTGAAAAACTTTAGATAGTAATTATATATGGATTGATTAGTGTTTCAGTTTGTGACCTGTAGAATATTGAGGTAAAGTTTACAGACAGACAGACAACGGACAAACCACCATCATAACATGACCTCTGCTGGACAAAGGACTTTGTCCAGTGGAGCTACAAATGTTAGTGATATTTTCATTCTATGGCAAAATTGTAAATTAACCCTTGCACTGCTGAGCAACAATTGATCCAGCATTTGCGACTGATCACCTTGCTTAATTGATCATGATCTGCACTCTCGGCTATTCAGTTCTTGTTATCCCTTTGAACAAATAATATTGTTGTCAACTTATCTCATAGATTTGCATGAAATCATTGTACATGTTTTTGTTTTCAATAGCAAAGATATGGCCCTATACTGTTTGACTTAGGGATGTCATTGATTAAAAATTTTGTATTGATATATCAATTTAGAATTTCAAAATTTAGAAATATCAACAATACAGCGATGTATCGATACATGGGAGTAAAAGTCTCTGACTACATATTCTACCAAATCTCTTGACTTTATTTGTACTATACATATGGTTCTGGTGTATAATATATATCAACCCTTGCAGTGCTAAACTTTTCTGCCTATGAGATTATTGAGACCACATTTCATTAAATTATCATTTGTTAGAAAAACACTGAACTCTGGGTAGGGTGACTGTTTATATTCTGGTTCAGTTTTGATGGAATTTTCAAACGTGAAACTGTAGATCATTGCACGGTGTAACATTATTTGATATACGATTTTTCAAAACGGCGATCGATATCGAATCGAAAATGTTTTATCGTTCTCATAAACAGGCTCCTGGGTAGAACCTAGATAGTTTCCAGACATACAAAGAACTTGACCAACGTAGGGCACAAACTTACAGTGGTGAGAGACAAGTGATCATCAGTCAGAGAACTTAACCACTCGGCCACAGATGCCACAATGTATGACCTATAATGTGATTTTTTAGTTATTCGTACCCAGGTACGAACCGACTTCGGCAAAATGTGGACATTTTTGTACCATTTTCTAACCACGCATAAAATCTAATAAAATACAACAATTACAACATGTTTAAAGCATAAAAATAAGTTTCAGTTATATACTTAAACGCGTAAAGGTGCATTTTAGACTAGTGTTTCAGGCGCTACAGTGCGGCATATCTTTAAAGACACTAAATGAACTAGTCAGGCCGCACACTTTTGATGATCTATATAGGGGCGTTGGCAAGTTACAAAAAAATCTTTGTTTTTTACGTTGAATTCCCAGTTTTGTTATTAAAAATTCAAGAGTACCTGTAGTCGGCCACTTCCAATCCAAAAATATAGTATTCTTTCCCAACTATGGCAGAGCAACTTCCCAAAATGCATAGTAAGTTTTCCCGAAGTTTGTTTACATGATTGCAGCATTTCTGGAGGAAGCATTTGTGTGGCATCGATTTTTCGTTGCACTATAACATAACAGCGCACAGTACTGCGTGTTATGCATTACCAGTCTAATCCGATTCTGGGCCTGAATTTTAGTCAATGCCTCAGGGGAGGAAAATTTATTTCGACTTCCGGTTGTCAATGTCACATAAAGAAAAATATTACATATATTGTAAGTCTTTTCAGAAAATGGACTTTTATCTCGCATAAATTTCCCAATTGAAATGCTAAGGCCTCTTCCCAATTTCCTGATGAAAAGCCCTGCTGTTTCAAGTATTAGATAGAGTACTGTTGGCGAGAATAATTATGTTATTTCGAGAAGGTTACACCTCTGAGAAATGACGTAATTATTAGAGCCAACAGTTACTCTATCTAATTTGTATCATGGCACGTTGATTAACACGTTGATTGAGAGTTCTCATGCCATACAATATTGTGTGACGTAATATCATGTGACATAACAAATTGTGCGGTAGCGACCCCAATCTTATTTACTGAAAGAAAATCAATACATGTACTTGTTTGCTGTTAAAAGTGTTCTGTAGCCTACAAAATCATATACCGGAGCAATTAAGTGTATTTGTTTTTCATTTTATTTCTATCCGGCTTATTGTAACTTTTCAAAATTGTAAATTGTAAAACAAAAATCTAGGCAATGGAAAAAAAATCTGAAAAGTGTTCTCTTTTTCAGAAAGATCATGTCCTCTATTACAGTAATACAGTTCAATGGTTTTCCTATACAAATATGCAGTAGCCATGATACAAATAAGAAAGACAGACATGCTAACGGTCTCCAATGAATAAAAGCACAGTTGCGATGAAATAGAAGATTAATTGCTTGTATTTTTGGAATCGCACATCCGGGTACGGATAATTAATTTACATTCGGGAAAGGTGATTTCTCGGCTTTCTTCGCTGGTCTCTATGTATCTATAACTTTGAATAATACAATAACCAAGATTAGAAATGAAAGAAGACGATCTCCAAATACCTTGAAACTATAAGATTGCTTTGATAATTCTGTTGTTAAAAGCTTTTTGTTTCGTTTAAAATAAATTTAAACTTGCATATGAGCAGGATCCGTATATTACATTATATTGTAATATACGGACCCTGATATGAGTCAACGGTAAAGACAGAGTTTTCACCTTTTACTGAATGGAGAAATGAAAGCGACTTAATAATCAGATTGGTTAACTGGTCAGTGTGACGTCACGGTTAATCTGAGTATAAACATCAAGTAAGCATTTTTTGCTGCTTCACAGGCTTTCACTGTATTTATCAATGCGGTACAAGAATGCTAGTCTCACTATTTCCACTTCGATTTTACAGGTTGACATTTTACAGTTGTCCGCCTTCTACGTCAAGTTTGAAGTGCCAATAGTTGGGAACACATCCCCAACGAAATTCTGTTGGGCACTTATAATTAAACCCAATAAATCCAATATATAAATGTATTGATTATGGATTTAATATGATAGGATTAAGTTTTAAAATGATGCTAACACAATTCTAAGTTACATTTTATCTAATTACACACCTGCATCAATTGGTGTAATATGAAAATAAACGGCATATCGTACCTTATGTGTAAACTTGCATGTTTAGGTTTAAACAATCAGATTTTTATAAAGTGGTGAGGTTTTTCATAATATTTAGGTTTTCATTTAAAGTGATATTTAATTCATCATTTTAGACCGGAAAATTGTTTTTGAAAGTAGGTAAATTGTGTATTTATGCACCTGTTTAGTCTCAATATTTCGACTGCAAGACTGACCGATTTTACAAACTGATATTGCATGCGAAGGGCGGCCATCGTATATAACAAAAAGCCCCGTTTGTTGGGCTAGCGCCGGTTGTACCTAATATTGAAACTACACTTTCTGCTTATTGTGGAGCACATTAAAATTAGGCGTAGAGGTGGGACAGTTATAAAATATCAGATCTGTGAAAGGGGTCACATAGAAACGCCAAATTAAGTTGGCTACAAGAATGCTAATGAGTGCAAAAAGTGGTATTGCTTGGATAAATTTTATAACAAACGAAATAACGGCATTAAAAAAATATCTAGTAATAAGAATTATCATTTGAAAATCTAAATGTTTTAAAAATATTCCTTATACACAGACTTAATTTCTATGCAACTGTCCTAAGGTACGTGTTGACTAAATAAGAGTACGAATTGACTACGGTACGAGGTGACCAGGTGTCTAGATACCGTGTAGCCTTTTATAAAAATGTAGCAAAGTCATCACTTGGTTTTATTCTGTTTTGCAAGACAGATGGTAACAGATTAGGAATATATTTGCCGAAGCACTTACCAATTCACAAAAAGCATTTAGTTCGGCATACTTTGTCAAATATAAAACGTTGGCAGACATGTCTGCCATATCATCTCGATGTTCATTGGCTGCATGGTTAGTGTGCTTATTTGATTGGCTGCACGGTTAAATCCGGTTCTGCACGATACACGTTTTATTCATAGTTCTGATTGGCTACACGGTTAATCGAGCGTGAACCGTGACCCGTGTGCCGTTCGTGTTGCACGCGAAAGAAACCGTGTGCGCGGGGAACCCACACGCAGGCGCCACTGTAGGCCAGTATGATGTAAAGGCATAGCCGAGAATATAGTGTTATATTCACAACAGTTGTCAGTGCTGATGGAATTCAGATTTAATTGTACATAGCCACTTTGTCAACCACTTAGTCATCGAACAATTACTTAAGTCCCCTTACGGTATATAGTATAAACTGCTAACAGATATAAGTATGGACAACCAAATCTACATGTACTTTAAATTGTGCGCTAAAGTTACTAAGAAAGAGCTGTAATTGAATTAGGAACCTCTAAAATCACAGTCAACTCCTTGATTGAGAGACTTCTCCGAAAACGAAAAGCTAAAAAGGACCACAATGGAAATAAGAGCTAAGCCTTGCTTTTTATTGTGTTATCCTTGGTACTCGGTACTTAACCAAGAGCTGTCCCTCACAAGTGACATATGCCCCCGAAAAAGGTGTCTCACAGTCTGTGTCCTCTCCATGTGCTCAAAAATTGTGCCAATTTATTTCAAAATCAATCAATGCCTGACAGATTTTCCATGCATACAGTATTCCATTATTTTAAACACTAAGTGTGACCTTTACCTTTGAGGTAGGGAAGTGGATCTTGCACGCGACTCATCGTTTTGATGAGCAGAACGTTTGTGCCAAGTTATTTTAAGTTCTAACACGACCAGCGAATAACTTATATACATGTAGAACAAATTCTATTTGGGTTATTCTGCAATACACCGACCTTGAGCGACGCTGCGCGTGCATCGTGTTTGGGCTGTTCAATTTATGCAACGTATAGAGGATCTTATATGGCTTACTGTGGATGACTTGCATGCCCAGACTAGAGGTAAAGCGGGGGATCCAATGGATGACACACGTCCAGTTAAATTGATTAATGTTACGATACCATTTACACTGACTTTATTAATTGTTTTTGTTTTTGTTTACACAGTGACGTCATGTATCAAACAAAACTATGACGTCATTTATCTATACTCGTTACCAATATTTTTCGATACTTGAACCGTTATTGCGTCCCCTGAAAATTCGAACCATTGCTGAAAATGAAATTTCTGTTACATTCACTTGAAATTATTAAAGTTGTTTCTTTCTTATGAGACTGTAGTTTACGTTGATGAAAAATCTGAACACCGCATATGCATCTTTCATGAATGAAAGTCACGTTAAAAAGGCGCCTTTAAAGCGTTCGCGGGAGGAAATCTAGGTGCGTAGCACGCAAATGTAATTTTCGTTCGATCAAAATAGTTTTCTCATTTTCTTCAAATGATGTCTCAAATAATTCGTGTTAGAATCGAAATAATATGTATCCAAGTTTGGATAATGGTACAATAACCCTCGTTTGTCGTTCTTATGCGTAATAATATATCACCCAGGCCTCAATCAATGCATGACAAAGTTACAGTCCGGACACAAACGAATGCATATATACAGGATTCCGTCACCTATAAACTCTAAGTATGACCTTGAAGGTAGGGACATTGGTCTTGCACGCGACACGTCGTCTTGATGTGCTAGATATTTGTGACAAGTTATTTTAAAATCCTTCAGTGCGTGACAAAGTTACAGCCCGGACACGAATTTGTGCATATATACAGGATTCCATTACCTTCAAACACTAAGTGTGACCTTGACTTTTAAGGAATAGACGTGAGTCTTGCACGAGATACGTCGTCTGGATGTGCTAGAAATCTGTGCCAAGTAATTTCAAAATCCTTCAATGCATGACAAAGTTACAGTCCGGACACGAATGTGTGAATATATGCAGGGTTCCATTACCTTCAAACTCTAAGTGTGACCTTGACCTTTGAGATAAGGACGTAGGTCTTGCACGCGACACGTCGTCTTGATGGGTTTGACATTTGTGCCAAGCTATTTAAAAATCCTTCAATGCATGACAAAGTTATAGTCCGACACGAATGTGTGCATATATAGAGGATTCCATTACCTTCAAACTCTAAGTGTGACCTTGACCTTTGAGGTAGGGACATAGGTCTTGCACGCGACACACCGTCTGGATGTGCTGAATATTTGTGCCAAGATATTAGAAAAGCTTTCAATGCATGACAAAGTTACAGCCCGGACTCGAAAACATGCAAGGCCGGACGCACAGACGGACGATCAAACGGACAGACGAATAGACAGAAGGTGCGATTATTATATGCAACCTTTCCTGGGCATAAAATACATACATACTATATACCCAGTAACTTGGCTTCGTGGAGTGTTAGCTTTATCGGAAATAGCAAGCAGATAGTGGTAATAAATGGAAATAAATCAAACAGGATAAACATTAAATCTTGAATCCCAGGGTAATATTTTGGGACCACTGCTCTTTGTGTTGTATATAATTTCATCATGCAACTAGCATAGAATGTACCCGATAACACCTGTTCGATATTCAAAAATGTTATCAAGTTGTACATGGTCCAATTATAAGCATCAGATGTGATTTAAATTAAGAATACTGTGTCAATATGGTGTTCGTTGATGTTTTTTTTATTTTGGTATTCATCACCTTCAGTAATAGTTCTACTTTATTATGCTACCCGGAGGTGGGAGTGTTGGGCATTATAATAATCGCCGCTTTGTCTGTGGTGTGTTCATCCATTCTTTTGTCCCTCATTTGTTCCAACTACTGGTGTGTTTAAGTTGATCGATTATTTTTCACAGAGTTATTACGTAGATAGAGCGCCGTTGGTTTCCACGCTTTTTTCTCATCAAGTTTAAATAAGAGATATGCATAATGTCGGCAATTTCCTGTTTGTCACCTCAATTTCTCAGCAGTCAATGATTGAAATTTATCAGTATTTAGTAGAAAACCTCACTATTTAAAGAAGATGTACATATAATCAGCATGTCTCAGTATGGTTATAAATTTTTTGTTTTTTGTTTTTTGTTTGTTTTACTGCACAGGTGGGCAAGTTATTGTAAGTAACAAACAATTAGTGATGCAAGCTGATGAGATACAGTGCTGGCTACCTAGACCAAAAGTCTATGAAGCCCTGTCGGGCTACCTTACCACTGCCTTTGTTTAAATGCCTTGAGATTAAATCCAAAGTTAAAAGTAATCATTTCGCCTTAATTCTAGGTTTAGCTAAATGGTAGAGCTGCTATGGGGCAGTAGTTGCGCGTTTGCATCAATATAAAACAGTCATGGGTTAGAACACTCCAATGCCAAATTAAAGAAGAGGTATTCTTATGGCAAGTTTGGCAAGACATTTTAAATACTTCAACATGCGGGATTGAGTCCATCTGTAGTGAAAAGGGGTACGCGATACGACTGGTATGTTACAATTCTCTTGAGCTGCGATACATACCGGTATGGTAACACTTCGTACTGTGGTATTGTTACGTAAATGAAAAACTGCAATTTCTCCATCATTTCTTAGATGGGTGCTTTTTCCGCGACGACAATGATGGACAGTAACTAACAACTGGCGGTATAATATACAATCTCAAAAGGTAAACAAATAAACTTAAAATGGCTTTGCCTCAAGAAATGTGAAAACTTTAAAGTATATTTTATTCAAGAAGTAACAAATGTGTCCCTGCAGTTCAATTACATCATTTTTCTTCATGTCGCCCTTGGATAAAAGTACTGTATTTTATCGTAAAATAATGAACAACCTTATTATGCCCCCCTTCGAAGAAGCGGGGATATATTGCTTAGCACATGTCGGTCGGTCGGTAGAGAATGGTTTCCGGACAATAACAAAAGAACACTTTGGCCTCCAATACTCAAACTTAGTGTGCAGGTTTGTTATCACCAGTACATGACTCCAATTGATTACGAGGTGTGTAGGTGAAAGGCCAAGATCACAGTGACCCGGAATTGGTCGGTTGGTACAGAACGGTCTCCGGACGATAACTAAAGAACGCTTTGGCCTACAATCTTCAAACTTATTATGCAGGTTTTTTTTCGCCAGAAAATGACATCTATTGATAAAGAGGTCAGTAGATCAAAGGTAAAGGTCACAGTGACTGGTGATAGTAAATCGGTTTCCGGACGATTACTGAAGAACGCGTAGGCCTAGCATCTTGAAACTTTGTGTGAAGTTTGGTCATGACTAGCAGATAACCCCTATTTATTTTGAGGTCAGTAGGTCAAAGGTCAATTGTTGTTGTTTTTTCTAAGGCCAAAACATTTTTTTTCATGCCACATTTATTTCTTTTTCCACATTACTGATTGCATCAAAGGGAGCATGCATACTTTACAAACAGCTCTTGTTATGTTAATAAAGGAAACACAGCCACTTGTGTTAGAATTACTCTAAATATATTACAATACGTGTCGCAATTTTTCAAGATATGAAAAGTCTGGCAATAGCAAATCGGTAGTTGTGAGTCTCGAAAGCGATTAAGTTGTAATCAAGTGATTATGGACTAAGAACCAAAAAAACAATCTTAATCTTAATAAGACGCGTATTAAATTGCATCTATATTAAGGTTATTTAATACTGCCCTGGGTATACAACATTTTGACAGCGATTGAATCATACGCATGCGCATTTGCTGCCCGGCAAAAAAAAACGCAGGCACTCGCTTTTGACGCTTGCGCATTCGCTTCCGCGGCAACAAATTGGATAAAAAACGCCGGAACTCCTTTGTGCAGTGCAGTCAGTCGTTTTTTAAAACGGGGCGTACAGTAAACCCCGTTTTATTAAACGGCCCCAGTAGAAAAACGCCCCGTCTCTAAAACGGGCAAAAACGCGTGCTGCTCGCGTTTTACTGCCAAACAAAAAACAAAAAACAAAAAACGTGAGCGCCACTGTATATCCCAGAAATGGAACTTCAGGTTTGAACAAAATACAGCTTTTTGGTTTTAACTAAAGTCCAGCTTGCTTTAATCTGTAGAAAATATCATTTAACATTTCCCGGTGGGTGTTAAAAACGTCAGTCTGAATTATTAGACCATCAGCATGTACGAGCTGGGATTGGTGGAGGTTGCAAAATCACAGTTGAATGTGTGCCATTGCTATCAACAACATTTTCTGAATCATCTTCTGTAACTTTTCTCTGAAGAAGGTGGAGACGTTATCTGAGATATCAATCTGACTAAAGTGCACGATACTCGTGAAGTAAAATCTGATGATTGCCCTTTCAATATACTTTTCTTGAATAACCGGATTTCCTATTTAGCTGTTTATATATCAGCCAAATCAGAGAACTTATGGCTTATCTGCTACTTAAATAGGCGCGAGACTACTTCCACACTACACACTAAAATCAACAGTATCGTCCTAACGATTATTGCTTCATCTTTATTTTCCAATATTTGATTTATCATTTTCTTACCGCCTTTTCATAATATTCACTGTTTCTTTAATAAGTATTCTTACTTTCTCTAGTTGTTTCCCTTTTCTGACAAGTAAGTTGTGCCTGGAATTGTGAGCCTATATTGTTTATATACTGTCTTACGTAACTGACTTAGTTCTCACTGAACATTCGTCACAGTGTCAGCGTTGTCAATTTCATCCTGACTTTTCGCACTTTTATCTTTTTTATGAGCCATGATTTCTGTCTATGAATATTGCGTATAACAAAGTTATGTACTTCCAGAGCTCGATAAAGAAAATTAAATGCTAGTCTATGCTAAAGATTTACTCATTGATTAGTTCCGATTGGTGATTGCAATTTCCCTATAACGGATTTGTTTCTTGAATTATTTCATTTATAACAGCTAAAAAGTGGTCAATTCCTCTTCCAAATGAACCAAAATATTACTCAATTCCTAAGCGATTTGAATAAGTGTATTTTTTAATTCATTAATTTCTCTGAATCCATATGATATGTTTGGCCAATGTTATGTGCAAATTTGTCCAATGTGCAAATGACTAATTATGCGGAAAACGTGTGTAAGTCAAAAAAATCCATGGCGCTGCTACCAATCTTGTTTAATTTACTGTCGAGGGCTGAATCAAGCCCGACTTAGAAATAACTTTGTTATGATGAAAGACAACGAAGAACCAAATAAAATCAAACAGTTTAATTAATGGTATTACATTTATTATAATTTCTTTTCTTTTTCTCTTCTCAAATTTTAAAAATCACACAGCATACATGTTCAATAATACAAAAAAACAATACAATTAGCATTATAAATGTATGACATTAACAATACAACAGATAAACAATTTGTTTTAAACTACAACTCAAAAATGAATATTCAATTCCCAATCTATATCCAAAAAAAGTATTTTAGTATATTCTGAAGTTATATCAAAACTGTTCTCCTTCAACCCTAAGTGCTTACGGTATTTTACATTTTCTACATAGGAAGGGCCTCCAATTTACTGATTACTTGTTGAAGCCAAACCGGCAATACGTGCATAAGTACTGGTGAAGAGACCCATATCAAACTCACAAGTTAGTGGTGTTAAATGGTTTTGAAGGTATAAACGGACTTAAGTACACATGCACTGTTTAATTGTAGTCAGATATTTTGAAATAGTGCCAAACTATAGGAAAAGGATTAGTAATCTGGATAGCTGCCAAGTCCCATGTCTAGAAATAATAAATGCAAGCGCATTTGCTTTCGTGTAGACCGTCGGTAGCGTTGGTTTCGTACGGATCAACGTCGATGCACGCCGGAGAAATGCTGAGGAATGACACAATGCTGACTATTAAGGGGGTCACTGATGAGGTTTTGGATTTTTGTACTTCCGGAAATTTACATTTGTTATATTTCAAAAATGATGAGTTAACTAAAAAAATAATTATGCAGTAGTAAACTTAGGCACAATAGGAATATTTCAGTGTAAAAGAAATTGAACATTTTTGAGGAAAAATATGTTGACCTCACATTTTGTGACTAAATTTGCATATTTTGCCATATCCCAAAATGGGGGTAGGGGTAAAATAGTCATTTCTCATAAACCGTTTAAGATGGTTACCTAATTCAAACTTTATTACAAAAAGAATTGTAAGAATATAATAATACATTAATATCTAGTTCCTTTTACAATTCTTTGTTACCGACCTTTGCCGTCATATCTCAAAGCTCGTTGAAAAACACATCTTTTGTCAGTGTTTATTGAATTTCTTTCTTATATGCACATTGACCCCCATTTCTTATTTTTGCATTTTTAAACAATGGTTTTAATCAAACTTTAGGCAAAATATCTGAAAAACCTTGTTATTCCTTTATCATGAAAATATTCATTTATCAAAAATTGAAAAAATGAATTTTAGTAAAGTGGGTGAGGTAATAATAAAGAGCGTAATGTTTATTCATATGATGTTAGAAACACCACTACCTCTAATTTTTCATCCTAAAGTATAACATTCTACATTAGAAAAGAGTAAAAATTGATACACATTCAGAAATATACACCACATACATAAATGTTTTCAATACCAAAATTCTAGCTAATTATTTTGCATTAAACACCTTCATCTGATAGTGTATCACTAAAGATTAATATTGCGAAAAAGTTAAGTCATTGACCCATCATTATTTTTCCAGAAATTAACTAGCAATATGTTAGTCTCCATAAAAAACAGAATCAATAAATTTTTTGTTATTTTGAATTTCAGCAGTGACCCCCCTTAAAACTATGTACATTGTCACGGCCGCCACACTGCACTGTTGTGAAGTGATAAATGAATTAAAAGGCAAAACATGGTTTCAACGCTTTATCGTGCGGCGACATCGTCCAGCAATTCGAAGTAAGAACAACCTTGCATGACATTTCATTTTATGCCCGCTCATATTTTGTCGCAGCAATAAATTAATCTTTGGAAAATAAGAATGCATGTCGTGTGATATCAATGAAGATATTTTATTACAGTGTTACAATCGTTTTACTAATTAATGCCTGATGTAAACCTGGCGGATACTTACAGTGCTGTGACTGAGTCCAATATATTCCTTACTGACTCGAGATAAAGTATCAGCGTACCTTGAAGTTCTGCATTTATTAGTTTTGAAACATACATTTCTATTCCAGGTTTCTAATGAAGTTGAACAAGAAATTCCCTGCAAACGTACCAGATTGTAACTAACGTATATCGTTTTTTTTTTTTGCGTACATCAAATTCCGCGATTTTGGCCCTGTTTTAATTTTAGCGAATCTAATTTCCGCGATTTTAAAAAACTTGATTTTGATTTTGATTTTCGCGTTTTTTAAACTAAGGGCGAAATGGGGAAATCACTGAGTGATAGTGCGTTAAACATAATCCCGAGCTGCTCCGGTTGTTTTATTTGTTCGCTAAAATAAACAATGAATAGTATATTCATTGATTGAATGGTATTTAAGGCGCATCGATAATGAATTTCGCACTTTCGCGGAGAGAGTTTATACAGGTTTCAACTGTTTTAATGCTCAATTATTGTTAGAGGTTAGTATCTAACACCTGTCCTGATATTGCTTTCAGTAAAGTAAGGTAAAAAACTGACACCTTATTTAATAATTATGATACTTATACAGTTAATGTTAGATAATGTGCTAATTGTGTTATAACGTGTAAACAAATAGGGATTAGGTCAAGTATTATACTAACATATACAATGTACATGTAATTATTGCAACTATCGATATTGATTATGAGATTAAACATGACAGCGTATTAATTTCTATGTTTACACCAGACTGAGTATGCAAACTGAATATCGGCAATGCGAAGCTTAACACTTCGCGAAATGTTGTACTAAATTGTCTCTGATTCTAAAGTTCGCGATCTTCTCTGCTCGCGAATATGGCGAAAACAAACCCGATAAACGGTATTACGGTCCATGTAATTGTTGAATAATGTTGTCTTATAAGCTAAAAATATAGGACGCTTATACATTGTTTTCAATTAGTTCACTTATATACAATATACAAAAGAAGAGCCAGTTTTCTTCAGGCAGAACACGCAAATTGATTACATTGTGAAAGACACACGTGAGTATATGTAGAGGCTTATGTGTCTGCATTCTTGTTTTTCTTAAAGTCATCCTGCCCATATATGTAATAATGACTTTAATGAGTTCATACATGTAGAGCCTTTTTTTCTATATTCACATATAAAATATAAACAACAATTTACTAACTGTATCACAAAGGCATGGTCTGTGTACAAAAATATGTCTCTATTGAAATGTCACCTTATACATCACTTTACTCAAATACTGAAACGGAGTTTAATCAAGTATATTCATTATGTTTGATTTGTAAGACTGTATGTGAATGCAAAATATATCTAAACAATTTGTAGTTTTTCTACAATGCGAACAAACGGTTTTGATAACGGTAACGATTTATTCGACCAGATGCTACAGTCGACATTTTATGCTTGTGCACCAATGATCAAGGCTTAGAGTCAAAAATTTTAATGAGTGTGATGCATTTTCCTTGCTCAATGGAAACATGTTATTTTTTTCTCGAAAACTTGTTTTGTTTCAATAGTTGATGAGAAAAAGATCTTTCATAGCACTTGTATGAGCCTGAAATCAGTTTGTGGACTAATAATTAACAAATTTGAAAAGCTTCTATGAAGCTGATAATTAAGTACA
>JAFMSR010000830.1:0-40086 GCA_022818135.1 Saxidomus purpurata | reverse complement strand
TCCGGAGCATCAGCAGTTTTGATTAGAAAAACAAGTACCTTAATTAAACAAGGTGGAGGAACAGGATACAGCCAGAGAAATATTCGGATTTAGGAGGGGGTTTTAACGAAACGACAAGTAAGTTTTATTTAGATAAATATAATACGAAAATAGCTTTGGACATCTCCAAGGGATTCTGAATTATCAACTTGGCAGGGAGTCAATATTCCTTAATTGTGTTTTGATGAGTTGACTGAGTTTACTAAAAGATGTTTTTTTATTTAATGACACGTCGTAATAAAAGCGGATGGGAATCTAGAATCTGAGCTACTTGTAATCCAGATAAAGAATCTTGGTGCGTGAGTTAGTAGATTGGTGGATTGACGAGAATGGATATGCTATTGAATCTAGATGTGGGTTATTAGATGCTTAATTCATAATGAAGGGAAGTATCATTGGTTTGATAATTTGATGAGGCAAGAGCAGAATGGGGGTGGGATCCTAAATCAGTGACATTTATAAATGCAAATATTTATGACAATCCTGTTTTGTTATATAACGAGCCAGGCTATTTAGCTACTTTACAATCAGCGGAACCATTAGAGAGAGAGATTTATTAAAAGGCAAATTGGAATGTATCAGCTAACCAGGGGGGTCGATTTAAACGGGTCGATTTTGATATTATAGATAATGATGATTTAATTGAAAAGTATAAAATAACTAGCAAGGTGCGAGCTTGGGATTTAGCTAATACAGAACCTAATGAAAAGAATCCGGATCCTGATTACACAGTTGGTCTTTTATTAGGAATGACAGATGACGGGTTTTTTGTGGTGTTAGATTTGGTAAGAGTAAGGTATCGAATGCATGCAGTTCATAAGCTAATGAAAACCACGGCTAATTTAGATGGTATCGATGTGGTTGTTAGGGTTCCTGAAGATCCAGGATCAAGTGGGAAAGGAAATGTTGAGGCAATACAAAAGTTCCTTTCTAAGTTTGAAGTAGTGAGTCAAAAGAGTACGTTGAAAAAAGAGGTTCGTGCTAATCGGCCTGCATCAAAAGCAGGGGCTAGGTTAATTAAATTAATTAGAGGGGATTGGAATAATAGTTTCCTGGCTGAGGTAGAGGCGTTTCCTGATGGATCTCATGATGATATTGTTGATGCGCTGAGCGATGCTTATGATCAATTAGTCAAGGAACCAGAAAATACATTTACATTGGAAAGGATGCCTGGCTTTTAGAATGAGGAGATAATAAAAATGAAAACAAAAAAAGAAGTGAAATAGAAAAGAGTGTGTTACTTATTTAGAAAAATGGGGATGGTCGTCAATCTGAGATAATAAAAATAGGATATCCAGGATCGTTTGTTTTATCAAAAAAGACAAACTTTTTTTATCGAGTTTAAAAGACCAGGTGGGAGGCTGTGTGGCTAGGCAGGAACTAATTATACAAAACCTGAAAAAGAGGTTGTTTTGTATTTGTAATATCTAGTGTAAACCAACTAAGAAATATTGAATTACCTTTTGTTTAAACAGAAGGGATTCTTTTCTGTTTTGATAGATTATAATAAATTTTCATAAAAATAAGTAAACTCAATAATAGGCTGGAATTCGGCATTCCGCCAATCATTGCAAGTTGATACAACTTCAATAGACATCAACCCAGCATGGGTCGGATTAAGATCAGTATTTGGATTTAAAATTCTATTGATCTAAAAAATTGTTCACCTAGCTTAAATTTGATTTCATTATTGAGATCAATGAATCCTTCTAGGTCCCTCTTTTTATTTAGATGGGTTCCTCCTTTACACTATAAAAGGCATTTTTGTTTTGTGATTTCGCCCCATCCATAAATGTTTTAGTTTTCATTAAGTTTTCTAAAAATCTTGTTTTATACTTTTATAAGTTAAAAGTTTACTGGTAATTTCCCTATTGTTATTTTATCTAAAAGTAATAATTGTTCGTTATCTACAAAAGTTTCCATTTTAATTCTCCTTTTGATTTTGTTATTAATTTATATACTTGTTTTCAAAATTAACTAATCTTATTTCATTACCAAGTCTAGTTATTTCATACATTAAATCAATACTTTCTTTATTCATTTTACTTATTTTATCATTTAAATAAAATAAACGATCCAAAATCGGTTTGCAATTTTGAGCTGGTTTCCTAGCTGGTTCTTGATCTGATTGCCTAACTTGTTCTTGATCTGGTTCTTGCAAATTTACATTAAAATAATTTAATTGTTTTTTTGTAAATTTTCAAACTCTTTTATATTTTCGAAAAGATTCTTTTGCTAATTCTTTAATTCTTAATTCTTTAATTCTTAAAAAGGTTTATTCATTTTTTAAACTCCTCTTGGTTTTGTAATTACTTATAATTTAAATATAATTAATTTAATTTATAAATCAACAAATAATTTAGATAATATTAATTAAATAATATCCTAACACAATACTTACAATTTACAAAAACAATTTGCTCAAAATAAAGTATTTGATCAAATTGTGTTTTTGAATCCCATTTATATATCTCTCCTGAGATTTGATAATCAACCCAAACCCATCCCTTTTTAGTTAAATTGGATCCATAATAACCTTGGTATGTTTATCTACTTGATGATATATCTTTTCCATAGCAAAGTTAAAATATTTATTTATTAGATAAAATCCAACATTTTCGGCAGTGTATTTTGGATCATCAAGACAATCCTCACTTTTTTCGAAAACATAATACTATCAATAATCTTGCTGAGTCTTTTAAAAAGATCGTATTTAATATCAGATTTAAATTGTCTTTTTGATAGTTTTTCACAAGCAACAAGTTCTTAAACAAATCCAACCTTTGGATACCATCTAGAATTAAACTTTTTGTATATTCGTAATCTTCCTTGGTTGATGGATATTTAATTAATTTTGAATTCTAAAAATATGCATAGTTTTTAACTCCTTTTTATTTATTTAATATTTGACGGCGGAATATACGTTAGAGTATTTTAATTTCTACACTAGATTTATATTTAAATTTCTTTTTTCAGGCGATTCTTTTATCAATTCTAAATAACCAGTAATATTAGAATTCAAAGACCAAATCCCTTTTGTCTTTCTTATTTCAGAGGTATGAATAAAATCATTATAATCAAACAAACATTATTGAGCCTCAACCTAAAACAAATACTATCGAATAGACTATAAAAAATAATTAATAGCCCCAGAATTAATATAGATTCGTAATATTTTCTAACAGGAACCCTAACCAAACTGTTTCGTGTGTTGTGATACATAATTAAATGTCTACCTCTTTAACGGAGCGAGTCGAATAATTCATTTCGGCTTTTTAGCATTAAAAGTGGATTTTATATTTCTAATCCCTTTTGTATAAGAAGTCCACAAATTATACACTCGAGCTATCAGATTTTAGGTTTTTATCACCTTATCATTAAAGGTGTATATTCAATTAAATTACCCCCATTTAAATAATTTTTTTGTTTTACATATTTTTAATATCTGGCATTTGATTTTATTTCCTCATGGTTTTATTTTTTGTCAGAACTTTCAAAGAGTTTCATTAATAATACCCTCCGGTTTATTTTTACAAGATCTTCCTCAATCTCGATTAATTCTTCATAAACTTCATACTTAACCATTTCAAGTTTTCGCAATTTTTTATAAAGCTTTTAATTTTGTCTAATATTTAGCGGGTTTAGGTATTTGTTCAACATGATTATCATGTTCTTCGATTACACTCTTTAAATATCTTATAGTACCTACAACATCATCTTTTCTTCGTTTTAGATAATATAATTAAGTATCTTAGAATTAAATATGGTTTTCCATGATAAACTCCCCATTTGTTTTTAAATTGATTTTTATTAAATATAAGGTTTTTTTGAACTGAAGTCAAACTTATTTTCAAATATTTTAGGACTTCTTTTCTTATGGTTTCTCTTGATTTAGACCCTTTTAATCTATAGATTGGGCCATAATAATTGTTTTCTAATTTTTACTTAAGAATTTAAAACAATTTTTAGCTTCACGAAGAGTTTCTTCTTTTTTCATATCTTTGTAAGATTTTTTTAGAACCTAAAATTTTTAATCGCATCCTTTTCGTTTAGATTAATAAGATAAGTAATAATAGGTTTCGGAAACATTTTGTTATTATCTAACATTTTTTCTAAAGAAACATCTCCATAATGATAACTAAAATGAGACAAAAGATACCTATCTAAAATAACAATATAGCCCTTTTCCAAAAGGGGTCGATTTGTTTTTCTAATTGGTTTTGTCTGTCTTTTAGGAAAAGATCAGCAATATGTTTTTCACTTATCCATTTTCTTCTCCTAATAATAATTCTCTAATATTATCACCAGAACTCAAATCGGATGGTTGTGTAAATAGTTTTACCTTAAATCCTTTATTCCGAAGTGTATTGTGTAAAAGAACAGACTGAGTTGTTTTGCCTACTCCATCTATCCCTTCGAAAACAATTAAATTAGCATATTTTTTTCACTCATAAAAAAAAATAAACAACATTAATAAAAGGCAACTATAATATAAAAATATATTGATATATTTTTATAATTTTATTATTATTAACTATGTTGATAGGGTGTAGATTATGTCCATTGCTACTTATGGAGTTAGATTTAGTGTACTTGAGGGTAACTTGCAAGTGAATTCAAAAGATATAGAACTGAATTGAAAACAACCATGATGGAGATGAAAAAAGCCCAACACCAACATCGGACAATGTTTAAGGATTCTATAACCACAGGGGGCTATCGAATTATAATAAAGAACTTAACCGGCAGATGACATCGATATCAAACACGACACAAAACCAAGACCCAAATGATAGCTTCGAGTTTGACGGGAGCTATAGGCCCCTTAACTATAGCAACGGGGTCCTTGGGGCCGTCTTTGCTTATCCGATTAAAAAGGCTAGTGAGTATGAAGATGGAATGCTTGAAATCAGGAAATCTATGGATCTTACAGCAGAACAAGCGAAAGTACTAAGAACTGCTTTTGAACAAATGGGAGGCGGAACTTTTAAATCCCGGAACATTATTAGCCTCCTCAATTGCTAAGGCTGGGGTCCAAGATATGGAAATGCTTATCGCTGTTACCGAGAGGTTTAATAAAGCGCAACAAGCATTAGGATTGAGTGCCGAACAAAGTCAAGAGGCAATTAGTAAGATAATAAGTTTAAATGACTTGAAACTTATAGACAAAAAATGTTAAGATTGTTGGTGATAGGTTAGCTTATTTAGAAACTAAAATGACATCGGTCAGTGCGACAGCTATGTCTAATATTTGGAGAAGAACTGCTAAGCCTCTAAAACTTATGGGCTTAGATATGGATGAACAAGCCGGGCTTGGGAGCGACTTTGACGAAGTACGGGATCTCGGAAGAATTGGCGGCTTCTGAATTAACTATGTTTTATAATCGATTAGGAGATATGAAAGCTAAGGGGATTGATGCTCGTTCTATTATAGCTAAAGGGGGTTAGAAGGGTTAAAGGATGTTATAAAACAACTAAATGCACTTGATCCTGATGTTTTACAAATAATGTTAGGAGAGGGGAAAAAATTAGTACAAACTTTAGGGACAAAAGGAGGTCTTGCTAGTTTGGACGAAGGCCTGGCTTATGCAAAGGATTCGGAAGGCGCGATGGATGAGGAACATAAAAAGAAAGTAGATACATTTACATATAAATACGAATTATTTGCAGGCGCTATTAGTAATGTAATGGCGATGCTAGGTCAACCCTTAATTAATATATTCGGGCCAATATTTCAGGGGTTATCTGGTTTTATAAATGCAATAGTTGATTTCTCAGGCAAATTCCCTCTGTTGTAACATTACTCGGATATGGGCTTACTGCAGTGACAGCGCTAACAGCAGGGACTCTTGCATTAGCTCTTGCTATAAAAGGATTGACTGCTCCAATAGGATTGGTTAAATATGGTTTCCGTACATTATTTACACTAGCGAGTGCTCATCCATTTGTTGCTTTTGCAGTTGCGATAACCGCTGTGGAGCGGGGATTTACTCTTTATATAATAATTGGGACAGCGCTGTTAAGGGAATGCATAGTATTTATGAAAATCTTATTGTTCCGATGGGTGAAGGTGATTAAGTCTGGATTTGGATCGGCATTTACCTGGGTCATAAGTCAAATGGATCGGCTGGTTATTGGATGGCGAAAATGATTGCATTCTTTTTTGATAATTGGTTAGGAGAAAGGTCTTTGGCGCCATGGGAGGCGATCTTAGTTCTTATATGAAAGAAACTGATCGTAGATACGAAGAGAGAGAACAGTCTTTGATTAAGCCGTCACAAACCATTATCCCTGAAAAACAAATGACATCCGGGGTCGATTATACTCCACAGGTCCAGCCGATAGATATAAAAAATTTACTTTCAAGTCAAAAAATAACTAAAGATAAAGTCGTTATTGTCGATCCAAATATATCTGAAGATCAAGGGATACTCCACAGGTCCAACCGATAGATATAAAAATTTGATGTCAGAAGCATCCAGGGTTTCAGATACTGTAGTACCTGAAACTGAAGGGGGCACCAACCAAAGAAAAACCAATATCGGATTGAAAAATAATGCATTGAAAAGTGCAGAAAATAGATTTAAAGCTCCAGAAGTTAATACGAATTCATCTGATGTTTTATTGACTAAAGTAGAGAAATAAATACTAATCAAGAAACCCTAATAAATCAAAGCAAAATTGAATTAGATATTAAACTAGACAAGGGGCTTGGTGTTAAAGTAAATGAACGGGAAGTTCGTGCTCCGTTACAAACAAAAATAAGAACTAGGGAGATGCGATAGTATGTTAAAAAAATTATATAAAATCTAAAATAAATGATGTGGATATCTACATCTTAACTGAACTTCTTGTAAAGCTATCAAATAATTATGAAGTTAAACGAATATTTACTAAAGATAGAAAACAAATGTAAAGGATGGAAGTGGAGCAGTAGATTTAGGATTTGGTAATTTATCTTGGTTTTAAATGTAAGTCTGTTAACATAAGTGATGATGACCAATTGCATGGTATATTGATAGGGGGCCTAGGGTTGTTAAGTTTGCAGATTTATTTTGGGGAGAGTTTGATCTTTTTATTAAAGATGTCCAGAGAAGTAATAAATTTTCTAATGTAAGGCAAACAATTTATAGTGTAGAGGGGATTATAAATTACAAAGCTTGGAAGTCGAAACTCAATTTTTCTTTTCAAATTAAAGATATCAAAGAAATAGAAAAAAGAAATTATTAAATGATGTCCAAAAGTTTAGTGAAAGAAGCAAAGAAAAAGGGTTTGAATTTGGGTAGAATTAAATATCCAAATTATAATTTAGAGTTTTAGAAAAAGGAGGTTCTTTTTTCTCCTGTTATAAGAGACCTCTCTCATAATTTAGGGACTATTTTATCTATTGCAAGACGTCCACAAGAAATTTTGAAAAGTGTAAAAATGATGTTGAAGGGTTTAAAAACTTGTTTGATAGTTTATTATCTTTAGAAGATGCCCTGAGAATTTTTATAATGGGTTAATTGACTCCATTACTGGATCTGCAACTAAAGATAATACTCATAAAAAAATAAGATATTAAAAACTTATCTAAAAGGTAAACCAATATCCGATATTGATATAATAATATAAGTAGTTATGATAAAGATAAGATTAATTTAACTTTGATTGTAAATAATATTTCTAATAGACTGCTTTGTTAGTAGATTTAACTAAACTTGAAAAGGGAGGGTTTGAAACCAAATGAGAACTTGAAGAAACTGTTGAGTCTATTTTTAATTATTTTGATTTTTTTTAGAGTTTGATATCGATTCTATAGATAGGGATTTGATATTTAGTGATATCTATCAAAAAAGAAAATCGATTATCATTGGACATATGTTATCATATGATGTTTATAACCTAAAAGAAGTGTATTTAAAAGAAGAACAATCTATTATCACTTATGTCTATAATTTATGGGGATTTAGATCGCTTATATGATATAGCAAAAATAAATAAACTGAAAAATTTGACTCTTTACAAGGGGTCCGTTAAAGGTTTTTGTATGATTTTATATATCAATAATGAAATGATTGTTTATGATTTTATTCGTGTTTATATTGACAAATATAATTTAGAAAGAACTTTTGAATTTCAGGTCGCATTAGATAAAGAACATTTTGAATTTGATAATGTCAGAATCATGATAGGAAATAATATCCTTTTAGATGGTATTATTGAAAATAAAAATATCTTTAATAATTATTATGGTTATTTAGGAAGAAATCAAATTAAAGGGTTTTTTAGATTCTTATACGACTAAGATTCATCAGTTTAAAAGAAAACGCTAGTTTATCCAGTATCATAAATGAATTAAAAGGAAGTTATGATGTTGTGATAAAAGGAATAGGAAATAACCTCCAACAAACCAAAAATCGAAAATTGATTCAGGGAAAACATCGGTCAATTATTAAGTAATCTTTCTGTAGTTTATGCAAATAAATAACAACAGGATCGAGAAGTGAATTAATTATTGATAATATTTCTATAGGGGAACCTGGTCAATTTGTATATGGTCAAAACATAAAAAAACAGAAAATATCAAGTATCTCAGGATTATAATTATGATAAGTATACGATTATATCGAACCTTACTATGGGTTCTGTAGGATCTGGAGATAAAGAGTATACTAAGTTTATCGGATTAAACTTAACTAAAGTTGAATGCAAAAAAATTGCTAAGTTTAGACAAACTCTTGATCAAAGGAAAAGCACAGGGTATTATTTAACAATCCAAGATCTTGACTATTATGAAATTGATAAAAGATAAATATATTGGATGAGGATTTAGGAATCCAAAAACAATTTAGTATAAAAAGTTTAGATTATAAAAGAAGTGATTTAGAAAGTAATTTAATAATAGGATTAGAGGAACAATGATGAATTATATCAATAAAGTGAAAAAAGCTATTGATAAAGAATATTATGAAGTTGATGAAAGGGGCGATACAATCAAGAGGGAAATGAAGACCCATTATGGTATTTATTGTAATCCCCCTGAAAAACTGAAGGGTTAACTATATCTATAGGATCTGAAGGCTATATAAAATATTTTATACCTATTCAAAAGAATGAAGATGAAGATATAGAATTAAAAGAAAAAGATGTCATGATAAGTGATGGAATAATAAAATCCATTTACAATTTAAAGATAAAAAATAAAAATAATAAGTGATGAGATAACATTCGAATCTAAAAAATCATTTTAAAGAAGCGGATATCGTTTTCGAAGGGTCTAAATCGATAAAACATAACGATAAAGTGATCGACTCTACTCATACTCATAGTTATCAAAAAGCAACGGTGGCAACAGGGATCCCATTAGCACCTACTGGGACGGCATCGAGTGTTGGAATGCAGTATGGTACCGATAACACAAAGGGTGTTGATTAATTATGTTTCTAGAATTTTATTAGGCCCCAAAAGAAAAGAAGAGGAAGAGAAAGAGATAGAAATAGAAAAACAAAATAAAGTCGAATCTGAACCTATAGTTAATCAGGAAGCCGAAAAAGAAGAGGCGAGAATTAAAGCCGAAAAAGAAGCGAGTATTAAAGCCGAAAAAGAGGCTAAGGCTAAGAAAAAAGCTGAGTGGGAAGCTAGGGCTGTGGCTAAAGCTAAAAGGAAGGCCGAGAGAAAGGCCAGAAAGGAAAGAAATAAAAAATAAAAATAAAAAAGAAAAAAAAAAAAAGATAAGGAGGTATCATAATGGAGTTTTAGATTTTGAATTAAAAGAGAATGGAGATTTAGATATTACACGTATGAATACTAATGGATTTACTTTTTACTCTGTGCTCTTTTTACAGATAGTAAAGTTGGTAATCAAAGAGGTAGTTGGTCTGGGTTACCTACCTGTACTGTTTGGCAGTATTTTCAAGGAAAGCTAGGGAGAGACCTTGTAAATGATGATCTTAATGGAAATAGGATTTTAGCATATGAAACAACATTAAATACACTCAAATCTGAGGGTTTATTTTGTTTTAGACCTGTTACAATTGACCAAGGATCTGTTTTTATCGATGTAACTATGAATAATGATAATAAAGATTTATATAAAAGGAGATTAAATTATGATAAAAATTGAAGATATTATGGATAAAATTAAAGCTTATTATCAAAAGAAAATGGAGTTCAGCCCATTGGAGGTATTCTTGGGTTTTATGAACCTATTGCTTCATTATTGTATGAAGCATATCTTCAATTAGAATTCTTGGAAAACAATCCCATTTTGCTACTGCTGATAAAGATTATCTTTTTTATTGGGAGGTGAAAGGATTGCTTATCAACATGGGGCCCCGGCTAGAGTTAAAATATATGTTTTTGGAGACGAAAATACAGCTATCAAGACAGGAAAAGAGATAATTATCTATGGAGATACTGAGTTTGTGGATACACATAAAAATGTATTTTATTCAAGGATTAGTTTTGTATTGAGAAAACATGATATTTTAAATACTTATGCCGGTGTTAAGATAATCAAAACTGAGGATAATAAATTATATTTAGATAACATTCCTTATCCTGATTATCCAATTTAACTCCTATTACTTTAAATGGAGAAATGTATAATTTAGAGCATCATGAACATGATGGAGGGCAACGCTATTTTATTAATTATTCGGATCCCTTAACTAATGAGAAATGCTTAATTTATTAGATGTAGAATCCAATCCTATCGAGATTGATAGTCTTTATATGTATTATGGAGATGGGTTTATTTACGCTAAGGAAGAAAAGAGTTTGATGTTCCTTTAGATTTTAGTTCTACTTTAACTCTTGCCTCTGCAGAAAGAACGGAAATAACTTTAATTAAAGTCGTGAATTTTGGAAAATGGAACTGGTGAAGAGGATACAGAAGATTATAGGAAACGAATAATTGAATCATTAGTCCAAAAAGTTCTTTTTCTACAGACTATTTAATGGAAAAAATAAGAGAAAATACTCCGTCTTTAAAATTTTTATCTGTAAAAGAAGGTGTTGTCCCAACTGAAGATGCTCCTGCAACTACTGTTTTTTATGCTCTTGATTTTGATTATACCTTTACAGCAAATTTAAAAAAGATATTTTAACTATTATTACTAAGTTTAAACCTTCTTCTATCGAGGAATCTAGTTATGATGTGAAGGCTATGAACATAGAATATCAATTGATTAAATTGAAAACTTTACTCCGCTTAATAATGAACCATTAAAATCAGAAGTTAGAAAAAAACCTGGTTTCTTTTTACGATCAAAATCATTTTGAGAAAGACATTTATAAATCAGCAATCTATCGAACCATTTCGGATTCTGTACTTGGTAGTATCAAACCACTTAATTTTGAGGTTACGGAGGTTTTCAGGCTAGTCATAAAAAAGAAACCATCTTTTTTTAAAAATAAAGAAAAAGATATTTAGATTAATACAAATATCCTTGGGAGGAAGAGAATGACGAATGAGGAATTTATAGCTCTAAATAAGATCTACACGGATCCTTATGCTATTATAAATTATAAAGAAATGCATAATTTTGTTTATAATGAAAAAAACTAAATCTTTTTCGATCCTAAAAGGATTCGTGAAAATATTTAAAAAATCTACCAATAGGGAGTTATTATAAGAATGCTAGGGTTAAAGGATCCGAGTTTGATAAGGCTATTGTTTCTGTAGTTGCGAGATATTTGGATCTTTTTGAAAAAATAAATAATCAATTCAAAGGAAACTATCCCTCTGTTTCGGATTATTCTTTAGATAAACATATGGCAGATTTAGGAATCCCTAATGATATTTTCTATAATAGTAAAGAAGATAATATTATGGATGTTTTGTTTTAAAATATTTATCTAAATCAGATACTCTATTAAATATGCAAAGGATTATTAATGCTTATGGAGTCCGATGTCGGCTTAAGGATAAGCCTGATAATGTTATCGAAATTAAGATACTCAGGGGATTTCAGAAAATGAATATACAAAAAAAATAGATGGAGATTAATCCGGACGCCTCGATTTCCTTATTATTATGGATCCAAACTAAAAAAATAGAAAAATCGAATATAGATAAATAAGATTAAACCAATTAGCGCTAAATTAGATACGTTTACATCTAGTCCAGAAGAGATAGCTACATATCAATTAGATCCGGAAGAACCTGATTTTATTTCTTTAAAATAAACGGGGAAATATGTTGATTATTTGACAATATAATTATTATATTTTATATGTAATAATTATTTAAATAAAGGAAGAAATAATGAGAGATATAAAAAAAAAGTAAATAACCAACCTTTAAAAGATGAAGGGGTTCAAAATCCAGGGATACAAATCAAATACAAGAGGAAAACAAAAACTTAGTTAAGGCTTGGCAAAAAATTAGAACAGTATAAGAATGATGATCAAGAAGGAACTGATTTAGGAGATAGTTAGACAACTTGCTAAATCAGTAGATGCTTTTTCTAAACAAACATTTTATAACGATGTCGGAGAAGTTAATAATGTTATCTTAAAAAGAAGACGAGATATCCAACCTCCTACTCATGAATCAACTGCTAAATATGAACTTTTTTAGATGGAATGAATTCTAAGTTTAGTCCTGCCTTTACAAATACTTCACAAACTGTTAACTTAAAGTTAAATGAATTAGCTAGTCGTCCATTAAGAAATAAAAACGGAACTAATTTAGATATTGGACAATTAAAAAAAGGTTTCTTATATGAAGTTGTTTATAATACACAACACTTAAGTGATCCACATTATAGAATTCCTAGAACATCCAAGTGTAACAACTATGACATTAGCTAGGCAAGAGATTTATAATAACTTGAAAACTATTAGCTTGGATAGTTCTAATGTTGCTTTTACTAAACATGCTGATATGACTAAGGATTGAAGTCTATAAATAATCTGGGTACATTACAGAATAACTTGGCGTATTTATAATAACTGTATGACTTCGTTTTAGGAGTCCAAAATAATCTTCCTGACCAGAGCCTCATTATTTTTTTAGAAATATATTCTTCCAAAACAATGAGGAAGAAGATTTTGATATGTATAGGAATAATCTTCTTCTTTTATCTACTGATAAAACAAAAAGCTCTTCCGATTACAGAATTGGTAGATGATTTTAGTATTCAATTTGAATATCATGGACATTTTGATTTAAAATTATTTTAGATGTTTTAGGAGAATTAGCATTTTTGGTTAAAAGATAATAGTCCCGATTTAAGAAACTTTGTTGTTGATTATTTATATAAACTTTTTTCTGATTTTGAAACTGGATATAATTTTTTAAAGATGAAGATTATAATGAAGCTTTAAAACTTGCAAAGTTTCATCATTTTGCTTTAACAGAAAAATTAATTAATGGAACTCCTACTTATATTGAAAAAACTACATTTACAAATGTAAATTTTCAAATAATATTTTTGCTGGATTAGATCAACTTCCTATTAAACCTGTTTATCTTGTTAGTGATGATATTGATTTACATCATGTAGTTTTAGATAGTGCTCAAAGAATTACTTTAGCTAATAAAACAACTCTAAAAAGGATATGTTTATACATTAACTTATTAAAAAAAAATGATTGTTTTAAACTAAATTTAATATCAACAGGAGGACACACTTTTCTTGCGGATCCTAATGCTCCTTTTTTTTAATTCTTATAGTGATCCTTCTAATAATTTAATTCCTGGGAAAATAAATTATAAAAGTGATGTTTTTCTAAAGGGAATATTTACGAACGAGAATCGAATGATTTTGCTTATAAATCTATAAATACTAAGAAAATAGAAACTAATTATAATAGTCTTACTAAAGAATATTCTTTTAGAACAGATCCTATAAAATCTTTAATAGGTTGTGTTAAATGTAACTTAACAGATTTTAATAAGTACAAAACTATAATGTTGATCAATATTTTATTAATATATTTAATACTTGCTAATCATCAATTGTTTTGGATATGGAAGTGATCAATATCCTATAAGTGAGGGGATTGGTGATGCCGATAGATCTGCACATTATATTTTTATATTCCTTATCCTGAAGTTAGTAGGAATAAATCCCAAAATTATTCATTATACTTTAACATTAGAACCTAATGGAATATATTTCCCTATAGCTAAAGGAATATTACAAACCACAAGAGATAAGTCAGACTGGGCAGTGGATATCTAGTATAAATAGAACTATAACCTATAAAAAGCTTTTCATCCTTATTATTGAGGTGATTTGGGTAGGCGGGGATATAGCTCGCTTAGCAAAAGGATTTGAGCGTTATAAAACATTATCGAAATTAATTAATTATCCAGGAAATAGTCTAGAAAGAAATATAGTGAGTACTAGTCAAAACCAAGCTTTTTCTACGGATGCGGATTTTAAAGATACTTTTGATTCATGTTTAAAAATTATGAAAAAGGAAAAGGGTTTTTATTGATATTTCATATGAGCTGGGTAACATGATCTATACTGAGACTGATACAGGTTATGCTGTTCCTAATAAAACAAAGCAAAAACAATAGGGATACCAAAAAGTATTATAGAGAATTATATCAAAATATCATATGAGTTTAAGTATACTACTAATATTTAAATAATAATTAAGCCCCTTTTAGGGGCTTAGGTTAGTTTTTTTAGTGCGTCTGTTTTTTGGGGGTTGACTTTCTTATTTCTTTTTGTGTTGCTTCTGCTTCTTCATCTTTTACTTTTGATAGATTATATAGAAGGGGAATATGTCCGATATGTCGATTTGGTTTATCATGTAGTCGAAACTTACTCCAGGTGAGAGGTTTGGTATCTTTACACTTATGTACTCCATAGTTGTCTACAAAATAGTCTATACTTTTTCCATACTTTAGAAAAGTTCAAAAAAACTTGATAACATAGTCTACAAGTTGATCTAAATCCTCTATATGTGTTTTCTTTTCGAAATCTTCTTTGCTTATTGGTCCTTTTCTTCCTGATTTAAACTCATATTCAGCATATTCTGGTATGTCGTCTTCTATTTCATCGTGAATATCGTAATACGTTTCTCCCTAACGCTTTAACTCCCATTAAAACTTTCTTCCTTAAGATCTCTTTTTCTTCCTCAGAATCTATATTTTCTATTGTCAATTCTTTCGTGTCTTCTTTCGTCGTTTTTCTTTTGTTTAATAATAACTTTTTCTTTGTGTTTTCTTTTATTTTTTTTTCTTCTCTTTGAAAAACATCTTCTTCCATTTTTGCATATTCTAATATTTTTTCTTTTGGGTGCTGAAAAAAGATTCTCTTAGCTCTTTACGTATTTTATTTTGGGCTTTTACTATCAATCTTTTTGTAATTTTTTATATATTGATGCTATTTTCCTTTTTTTACTAAATCTTATAGCAACAACTGTTTCATTCGTATATGGTCCATCGTTATCATATAACGCCTGAACCATATAAGGATGTTTTAAAAACATATTTATCCATTCATTCTTTCCTTTTAACTTATTGGTTGGTTTATATTTAAACAAGAGAACACCACTTCATATGCAGAAGCATATGAATCTATTTGACGTTCCATCCCATACAGCGCTATCATAAAATATATCATCTGTTCCAATAAATAATAATTGAATCGGATTAGAGATTTCCCAAACTTTGATTTGATAACATCTTTTTTAACGCCTCATCGTTTTCTATAGTTCGGACACAATTAAAAGTCACTTTAGTTGAATTATTTTCTGATTCTGTGTCTTCTATCACTACTTGATTATTACATTCCCAGTTTGGTTTAGTTTCTACTTTATATTCTGGATTTCCCCATCCTTTTTGATACTTCCTCTTAGACTAAAAGTATGTCCATTTACTTTTAGTCCTTTTAATGTTATTACTACCATTATTATACCCTCTTATTATAACCTCATTTAAATTATTTAATAAAGCTAACATATACCGTAACCCCTCGAACTTGTCCCACTAGTTTTGCTGAACAACCTATTGTTATAAGCCCCAAAGTGTTATCTAGAGTAATCTCAATTGAATTTTTTGTAATATTTAAAGGATTCTTCTCCTTTAGTCACAATGTTCATATTTGCTAAGGCATTATAATATCTTATTACTGCACTTTGATTCCCTTTTTATCATAAGTTGCAGTGTTAGGATTAGCTATAGCACCAGCTCCAACTAATCGATTTTGTCCTAAATCGGACTTGATATTATTAAATAGATACTCTCTAAAAACAAATTCTGTGTCAACTGTGTTTAAAAATGATATGTGTTATCTGGAAATCCTTTTTGAGTTGATTTATAAGGAAGGACCACAGCTCCTATTTCAGCCCGGTTAAATACACTATTATTTAATATGCTAACTCCTACTTCATTAAAGTCTTTAACACCTAATGCCCCTTCATACTCCATTTCACGCCCACCAATACTGTTTCGATATGTTGACATTCTAGTTCGATGATAGGGTAAGCTGGCTTTGTCGGGGCCCCTATCGACTCGTTCACCTGATCTAACACCAGATCTGATATGTTTTCGTTTTGGGTTAAGCGTCTACTTCTGAATGCTACAAATTCCGTTATAAAAGTAAAGGTATCATGTTATATTTAGATTTGAGCTGATCTACTGAAGTGAAATGTTTAGTAAAGTTCGGATAAATTTGGTAACCATTTATCGTTTAACTCTTTAGCTTTTGTTTTACATCTTCTTGAGTCCCTGTAAAAACTGTAAATGCTACCCCAGATTTAAATTCATTTTTATTTTCATAAGTTTCTTTTAAATAGTCTGTTATAGGAGTTCTTAAATCTTCAATATCATAAAATAATTGAGTGGTATCTTTTATAGATTAGTTTTATAATCTCATTATTTTCATTATCAAATTCATAAACTCTGAGACCATCTGTTGTTTCTGGAACTAACCTCAATCCCTCAACCTCACCCTCAATTCGAGTTAATAATCCATTATATTCTGAAGCCGATGTTCTCATTTTTATATCTAATATTTTAGATTTGTATTTACACTTGCTATAAATGGATAAGGTTTTGTATAATCTAATAACAAAGATAAACTACTTACAATTTCTGTATCTTTCATACCTTTTTTTATAGGAACAGAAACTGGAAAACCATCGTCGAAAACACGTAATGTTAAGGTCCCGCCTCAGTCGCGGTCCCTGAAAATGTAATACTCCCAGCACTTTGTTTCCCTGCATCTTTTTTTGTTTTGGATTGGAATTACATCTAATTCTCCATCTGGAAACTGCTCTAAAAATCGCTTGACAGATAATGTCAATATACTATTTTCTCCAAAGTTTTTTTAGCATTTGCTCAGGTTATATTTTCATAGAGTTTCTTTACTATAGTAGCTTGTTCTGGGGCATCATTTAAACATCCTATTATTAAAGTCCTAGGATCGGATAATCCTACTGGGGTTGATGCCTCTACTGTGTTTATATTTACTCTTATTGTTGGTTTGCACTAGCCATTTTTTTTTACTCATAATTATTTAATTGATCTTCAACTTTTGCATCTACTTCTAATTTATACGTTCCTTCTGCACTATTTTTTTTCATAATTACTAATATTAATACTATAATTATAATCATATAATAAGTCAATAAAGTATCTATTTTTATTTTGGGGAGATTGTTCTTTGTATAGCCCCTCTCTTAATTCTACAAAATTTAAATTAGATGGGTCCTCTTAGATTACTTCAAGAAAATCAGGTTCAGTTTTTTTCTTTTATAGGAAGCTTAGTATTTAGACATAAAGTATTTAGTAAATCTTCTGTATTTCTAAAATCACTATCTTTTTCATAAAAGTCGCCTACAAAAACCACACCCAAAGATCTTTCAATTTGGTATTTGTGTTATCTGGATAACCAGATTGTGCGTTGTCATTACTGAACAATTTATCTAAATAAATAATTATACAATTTATATTTGGATATTCTTGTATTTTTCATGCTTCTTCTCTACTAGAAGCTTCCATGATATTATATCGGTATAAAGTACATTCTAGATTTAGAGACTTATTTTGAAGAAAAACCTTTGCTTTTGCAACTCCATCTTTAAAGTCAAAAAGATTATTTATTGCTCCTCTTGAAAAGTCATCAGGTAAATTGGCATCGGTACGTACAAACCACTCCTTCGACTCCCTCACAAAAAACCTTGTCGTTTTCGAGAGTTATTAGAACAGCTTTTGGTTTTTTTTTCTTTCTTTAGCCGAAAACCAATCTGGTATTATTCTATTTAAATTTAATCCTATATTATATTTTAAACTTTTAACATATTTTTTCTATCTCCTTCATAAATTCCTAATTTATGATATTATTAACAATAATATTATTTTGTTTTTTTTCAAATAAATTAATTAATTTGGTCTTGGTTTCATTTTCCTTGTTCCTTTTTCTAAGTAGTTTGCATAATAAGCTTTATCAGATCCTTCCTGTATTGTTACCCCACTCCTCGAGTTTTTATAGGTTACGGTCCTAAGTAGCGCCCCTGTCATTGAGTTTGGAGGGTTATAGGGCCTGGAGGCTACATGAATTCCTCCTCTAAAAGGATATCTTCTCCCATAGCTTTTATTTATTATGTTTTTTTGCTTTTTCAGTTAAGGCAATTCCTATTTTTTGTGTATTTTATTTGCTAATCGTATAAAACTAAACATCATTATTTACCCCATACTATTCAAGACTTATTTGAGTACTTATTATTAAAATCCTATTTTTTTCGTTAAAATTTTCTATATTTTGAATTGCATACTTCGTATTATTATATCTTATAATATCTCTAGGACGATATTCCCCTCTGTATATTTGATCGTAAAAACATGAGTTATTACATTTTCATAACCATAACTAGTTTCGATCAGCATATTTTGTTTTTACCTTATATCTTGCTTTTAAATTCTTTTTAAAAGCCCTAAAGACTTAGAACTTCGTATTCCAGTATCGAGTTTGCTTTGATATATATCTATATCTTTATCTAAATCATTTAAACATAATTTCACAATACTATAAGCAAATAGCCCTGTTCTGGAATATACTGAAGAGATATCTAGGATTAAATACTCATTACCATCCAAATTAAAATCGTCTGTGTATTTAAATAAGACAGGGCTATAAATTTTCTAAGTAATTTTCACTTGTAAAATCAGGATATGCATAATCCCTCGCCTTTAAGTAGAAATTACTTTTATTTTTTTTTATATAAACTTTTTCAGATTTGTTGTTATGTAAAGTTACAGTTCCAAACTTTTCTAAAATTATTGTGAAACATTTTTTTAAATTTTCAATCTTTAAATAATTACTATAAAGCGTTTCCCTGAATCAGTTTCCTCAAAATATTTAAATAATTCCTCTTTAGTCGAAAAGAAAACTCTATTTACTTTATCTTTATCTAACAAAGTTCTAAATCCTGTTCCACATTCAATAATTAGATATTTTTTAGTTTTATCTATTTTTTCTTATATGGTTATCTTTATCTTTATCTTTATCTTTTTTCATTTTTATTTCCTTCTTATAATAATGTAATAGTTGTTGTTATAAATTCTTTTTAAATAAAGATATAATTCAGGATCCCTTTCTTGCAGAGAAAAAATCCTGATGAGCTATTGTTATAAACGACACTGATATCTCCGACTTTCTCTCGACTTAATTCCTTTTCCGATTAAATAATCAGTATTAATTAATCTATTTTCCACCATATGCATTAAAGCTACTTAATAACAGGATCTATTGTGTAGTTTCTCCATTTCTTGGGAATTGTAATTTTTGTTCAGAACTTGTTTTATCTCCCTTATAAAGGGCCAACCCATCCAGTATTTTACTAATTCGAATTAAAAAAAGATCTGGGCTGAAGTTGCTTGTGTCCCTTCTTTTGGCCATGGCAACCCAGTTGGTTGCCGATAAACTTGTAGAATCTTTAAAATAAGAATCTACTTCTTCCTTACTTAAATAACTATCCGCTATTTTATAAGTTTCACTTGTACTTGCTATAACAGACATCATTCATCCTTATGATAATATTCACTGATTTACCATGATTAGCGTGAGTATCACAATGGACTATTTCCATTTAATGTATACCCACCGACTCCATTATTTAATGAAGAATTCATTTAACTTGTTTAACTTCTTCTTTAGTTAGCTTTTTCATTTCATACTCCCTTTTTTCTATTTTTTTCAGTATCTTCTTTTTCCGAGATACTTTAATTCGGCTTCTTTTAAGTGGTCATAATTATGATAAACAATCGATTCCCAGAAGTCAAATAGATCTAAATCTTCTCCGCCCTCATTTTGATTTACCTCGTCTCTAACTCCAACCATAATCATCATCAAATTGGATCCCTTGCTAGAATAACACTTTTACCATATGGTTGGCGCTTAGAATTAAAACAAACCTTCATATCTCTTCTCGGTTCCTACTGCATCTGTAATATTAAGATCTCTATAATATTGAGTTAGTTTTTATAATTGTCAATATCTGGTTTTTTCATATTAATCTACCTTTACTAAAATTGGCAAAAATGCACATCTTTTTATACTTTCAAAACTTCAAAAGAGGTTTCAATTTATATTCTGCTTGCGTAGGGACCTGAAGGAGATCTGTAATCTGTCTCAATTCCTTTTAAATGAAAATCCATATGGATGCAATAAATATGCAATCCGGAGCATAAAAGTTCTTACCCTCTCCCACCTGACTCTATTATCGTCATCAAAAAATATAGGGACTCTCCCTTCAAGCAATTGTTCCCCGCTACCTACGGATTTCTCTGAAATAGCTAATCTAAAAGGGGGTTCGTATACAAGTATAATTAACCCTTATCTAAATCTTCATCAGGATAATTTCCATACTTTTGATAAAAATATGTAAATCCATTTACAATCACCCTTTCTCGGCAATTTGCTGTGGCTCGATTAGGTTTCTGGCATTACAGATGTCCCTTGTTTTTCCAGTAACCCATATAAAGTATCGGGGACATATACATTCCCCATAAACTGGTCGTTGCTTTATCCCCTCTTTTAGCCTGGGCTTGCTTACTAATTTTCGAACTAAATTCAGTGGTTGATGAACCAGTTACAAATCCATCGATTTTAGAGCAAGATGTATAGATTGCACTAATTTCTTTATTTATTGTTGCTGCCATGTAGTTAACTACATGATCCTTTAGGGCCTGCATTATTTGGTAATCATCATAGTAACTATAAACCATTTGCTCTTCAGCCCATGCCGTTGTACCTAGATTAGTAACAACTCTAACGTCACTAGCAACTGCACTTTGTACCAACTAATCTAGAATCCCCTTTTTGCTTTGTGTAAACTCGTTATATTTGTACCTTAGAAAACTCATTTTATGAGTAGATAATAGTTGTTTTGTATTTAAACAACTTTCTACTATCTTATTATATTCTGCCTGAGCACTTCCTATCAAACCTGATAACCAGGTTATTTGAACTCACTGATTTAAGAATAGCCGTACTATTTAACTTTGAATCTTGCATCAGTTCATGTATATTTTTTCCGCTGTAGCCATTTATTTTATCCTCTGTTATTTCTTTGTTTTAAATAATCCCTCTGCGTCATAAATCCTATATCGTGTGGATTCTCTTTTGTAAATCTTCTTTTATAACTTTATCCACTTTAGGACCTAATTGATTTTTATCATCGGTATCATAAAACCATGTACTTTTATTATCCTTAACTTCCTGTCCTCCTTTGGGTTAGGTACGAATCATGATTCATTTCTATATTATCATCATGTCTCCTGATTGCACCTTTTTCATCAATATAAACTATTTTCCATCTCTAATCTCTGTAATTTCTTTTATATCGCTCTTTAAATATTTCGCCATATCTTTTCTTACATTATTACGAGCGAGAGCTTCGTCAATTTCTTTTGTCTATTTTATAATCTAGTATATCTTTTTCATATTTTTTTATATTATTTTCATTTTCTTTTTTAGAGTTTCGATTTCGTTCCTTAGGTTTTCCACATCTTCTTTATCTTTTATGTTCATGGATTCCTTTTTTTTCTTAAAGTTTTCATTTTCCTTTATTATGGTTTCATAATTTTTATGAATCTTAGCTAATTCAATTTCTTTTGATTTGAAATCATTGGTTATTATTTTTCTTTTTTCTTTTAATTCATTAATTATTTTCAAACCCTCTTCCTTATTATCGTCTTTTAAATAATTGGCTAATTTGTCTAGCGCTTTCATCTAATCTCCTTTTTTCTCTAAAACCTTTCTATCTTTTTCATTAGTATAATATTTTTTATTTTAAAGTCAATAAATTTAAATATTTTCTTACTGCTTTTTTAAACAAATCATATTTATTTTCGCCTAATAAGTTTTACCTACCTCAGGTTACGGCGTAGAAAGGTATTTAAATCTTCTTTTATATATTCCTTTACTTTTACATCTTCTTCCACGGCAGATATCATAGATCGACAATTTGGATGTCGTGGGGGAGATTAGGGAGATCCATTCGGCTTGAAAAGTCTCTACTGCTATAGAATTGCCCATGTAATATACTACATATTTAGGAGGTTCTATTATCCAAAACTGCAATACTGACCCACCCTTTTATTTTTTTTCGTATCTTCTTTCGCGTATGCATACTCTCTTGCCTCATTAGTAAGAGATTAATCATTGATACATTATTTATATTTTCTTTTTTAGAAATCTATCTAAAAAGATTTTGGATTTTTTTATCTTTAAAAACACTATCGAAATCTATGGCCAAAATCTTTAATCTTCTTTTCAAGTTGGTTTCTCTTGTTTTTATATTTTCTTTAAAAGTAAGACCCGCAACGCCTACATAACCTAATGTAACCGCTTTCCACTTATTATTTTGCTTTGGGATTCGAATATCTTTTTTAATTTGTCATAAAATTTTGGTTTATATTTAAAACTGGTTTATAATTTTATCAACTTCTTTTCTATTATATCCTTTTGATATGCTAAAAGTAAACTCGCAACTATAAGTTCAAGTTCTTTTTCTCCTCTTTAGTATCATAATCTACTTTATTAAAGTAAAGTTCTCTTTCAATTTCTTTATCAAAAGTTTCTATTTCTTTACTCATGATCACTTAACTGTTCTAATTCTTCTTCTATATTTAAATCTTCCGGTAATTTTTTATCTCTTTTTTAAACATTCTAAAAAGGTTTCTTACTTAAATACCCTTCTCGTACCATTTTAAATCGTAACTCAGTCATATCATTTTCTTTCATTAAATAATCAAAATTAGTTTGTAATGTAATTTTCGAATCTTCTTTTAATGTTATTTTTTTTGATTTTGCAATTATTTTTATAGCTTGATTTAATTGGTCTTGAATTGTTGAGTTTGAATAAGATTCAAAACTTAAATTTCTAACCCTGCTTTCCCAGCATCTATAACTGTCTTGTGATCTGGTTGTGATAAACTTTTAGACATTATTCCAATATCTTTTCTCATAACTTCCAATCTAGCTTCTATTTTTTCATAAGCTGTCCCACTAATTTCGGCATAAGCTATCCCTGTTTCAGATTTTTTCTAGAAAAAATCCAAGCTTTATCTGTTGTAAAACCTTCTTTTTTCATTCCTTTTATCAATCCCGAAAACTGTGTGGTGGGGGAACAAAGTTTTTTCATATTATACAAAAATTAGATTCTAAATTAATAATCCCTAGGCATCTGGATGCGATATTATGAAACATAGATCTTACTTCAAACTTACTTAATTCATGCCCGGTTATTATTGCCACAACTGGGACTTCCCTAATTCATTTTCCCAGCTATCTAGTTTCTTTAATTTCCATCCTTTTGATCCATAATTCCACCAAATTCCGTATATTTAGTAAACTTTTCCGCCTCAATTAATTCATTTCCTTCTTCAAGTTCAATCTTCTCTGAATATTATCTTTTTTAGTTTGTCCCGTCAATAAAGTAAGAAGTTAAATTTTCGTATTTATGTAACTTTAAATAATAATCATTTGTCCCACCAACTCTTTCAACAGATATAAAACAAGCTCTTGTTAATACTCGCTTCGTCTGTTATTTCTTTTACAAAACGACTGTAAATTGTTTGACTTTTTATCTATATTATTAAAATCTATCAGATTATCTAATTCGTCTCCGTTGATAACAGGTGGATTTTAACCATAGTTGCTACGGTTGCATTAACTACTGGGCTAAAGTAATCTAAAACTGGTTGTTTTAAGCCGGTGGGCATAGCCTCGTGACTCTCAACATCAGATGTTTGTATATATTTTTTCGAAACAATATTGGAGGTGAGGTCATGCAAAGTTTCAATATCTTCTTCTAAATTAGCTAATTTCTTTAGTTTATAGTCTATCCTGTATTTACTATCAGGATGTAAATTATTTTGCTATCATTTCCTACTATCATAGTTTAAATATAATAATATACCTAAAATGTCAAGTCTATATCCAAAACAAACCTATATCTAAAACTTTTACAATTTAGATATAGGTCATTAAATTAATTATTTTCCATCAGACAAAAGCTCAAAAGGAGGAAGCTGATCGATATGTTCAATCGTATCAAGACTCATAGCAACAATACGCTTGATAAGAGAAATAATGTACTCAGGATGTTTTATTGGAAATATTAGGATCATCGATATGGCCACTCTCCTTGTCGATTTGAATCCGATATCGAAGGATTATCCACTCCAAAGCGGATCTATTGGAAATCTTATAATCTAAGACTCGCTTTGGAATCCCTGTCAACTTCAAATAATCATTATAAATAATGGATAAATCGGACTCATTTTTGATCAGCCACATCTTGTCAACGCGATAGAACTCTTGCTCCGACAAGCATTCTCCCTCTGGTGCTTTGATTTCTTTAATATCTTTAAACTCCCGATAATCTTCGTATCCGACATGAATATCCATGAGCAATTTGCCAATCCGAGAAAAACTTGAAAGTTTTTCAAAACGGGATTCGTGGCAACTCTTTCACCAAATCTTGTGCGTATCGATCCCGATATTCCACATTATTCAATACGGCATAAACATAATGAAAAATGTCTAACTTAGTAATTGTATTGTCGCAGTACACAACTTGAAATCGTTTTAGAGTCTCATCCAAGATATTTTCTTTCCTGTTGATCCCATTTTTATCATAAACATAAAAGGGAAAAGTTTGCGTGTTGAAAAGGTAAAAATAATCGGGTATCGAATCGGTTGCTAAGGCCGTAAAACTTCCTTCACTTGTTCCAATTCCACTCACACAAATAATTCTATTTTCGATATTTTCTGATATTTTCGATATTATTTGGGAATATCAAGTTTTGGGAACATCTACTATGCATCAATAAAGGATCAAAATATAGTTTTTCTTAGTAAAAGGTCGATACGATGCAGTTACTATTTTGCTTGAATCAAAATTTCCGACTTCGTTTCTATTTTCGATATTTTGGATTAGTCCTTCTCCCCATTTTATAAATTTAGGATCATAGTTTAGGCTGTCTCTAATTTTTTCTTTTGGGATGTTTTCCAAATCTACTAATTGCGTACGATAATTGTTAATCAATTTTTCAACTTGTTTTTTAAACTCTTTTGATTAAAATTATAAACCCATTTTACTCTTGCCGTATTTAACCCCGCAGAATAAGTTTTAAAATAGCCAAATCAGAAATAGAAGCTAAATCTTTTGATAGCTTGGTTTTTTATTTCCTATACTGACATTTTTTTCATACTCTTCTGCATTCTACTTGGGAACCAATTTTGGCTCGTTTTATTTTCAGAAAAATTTGTTTCTTTTGGGTGAGTTTTTTCTAATCTATATCTTTAAAAAAGAAATGTTATCTAATTTATTTAATGTTTCTTTTTTCTTTTCTATCTGAAAAATTTTTATAACAAATCTTATAATCTGTCAATTTCTACTTTTTACAAAAAAAGTAATACTTATCCCCTACTCTTATACCAAAACATTATAGATCTTTTCTTTTTCTTTTCTATTTAAAAATTCTAGAGTTTCCACCTAAATCAAGAATGTAGATTCGATTAAAGGTTTTATTTAAACACTGTCTCATTCCATCAAAGCAAATCCCTTTAATAAACTATTATTGGTAATGTAAGCAATAATCCCTTCATCTTTGATTAGGTTTTCTGCATTTTAATCGCCTTCACATACATATCGTAAACTGGATTTCTATAAGTTGCTTCAGAATTAAAAACATAGGTTTTTTTATAGCTTTATCCAAATTTGGATAAGATCTATTTCTATTATTTCTATTGATATCGCCTTGATCTTTGTTATAAGGGGGTCCCTATGACTACTCTAATTTTATTCATTATTTTCTTCTCCCCAATTCAAATGTATCCTGTAATTTAACAAAACTAGCAGGCTTTATTCTCCTATTCTTTTATAATATTCATACTCAATATGTAATGTACATATGTAATATGTATAAAGTACATCCATGCCCTATTAATTCATTAGCATATTTCTTTTTTAAGGTTTCATCACTCATTCCTGACATTAATTCCAATATAAATTTCCCTGTCCCTACAAATGGATCCATTATAACATCTACTGATAATGGTTTATCAAAATATTTAATGCTTAATTGCTCTACAATTCTACCATAAATCTTGCAATTGGATCTGGAGTGTACACAACCCCAATCTATCAGTTTTATTAATTTTAGACAAAATGTTATTAATTCTTCATAAATTTTCGTTATTGAAGATTCATCTTTTTCTAATACATTGATTAAAAAATTATTTGATTGATCTAATTTATCATTATTATCGAATTTAATTAATAATTCCTTATTTAAATTCGATAATAAACGATAAAGCTGATTACAAGCTAAAAAACCGGGGTTTTGACATTGTCTTTTAGAATCTTTTCAATAAATATGTTAATTACAATTAAATTGTCGATATCTACTTTTTCTGTTCTTTGTTTAAATTATCTTTTATATAGGTTTCTAAAATTAAATAACACTTTTTAGGGTTTCATTTTTTTTAACCCCGTTTCTAAATTATTTAAAAATATTTTCCTTTATCCCAGTACCTAATTTTTTTATTGTATTTTTAATTTGTGTAGTTGGGTTTCTCATTTTTATCCTCCATTAACTATAAGTTATGTAATAACTCTATAATTTAAATATACTAAATTAAGTTTGTAAAGGACCAATTATTTTAAATTAAATTTAGAATCTTAAGAATTTTTTCCTATTCTCCCATAATGGGGTTTTCTAAAACTTTTCTACTGTAGATTTTAAGAAGTTCTGGACCAAACTGTGTAAAATTATATACCATTCCTTTAGTATATTGAAAATGCCACCATTCTGCACACAAATAGTTTTTTCTTGGATTTTCTAAAAATCCTTCTCTAGGACGAAATAGGTGAAAATCCATTTTCCTTCATTAACTCTGTAAGGTTTAGAAATTTTTTTAACTTTTTTAGTTTTTATTTTTCTTTGAATCAATATAGCAACCTTCAATTGTTATTGGATAAACATCTGGTAAGTCATTTATTGCAGAATAAACTTCAAAAATAGCTCTTCCATTTTTTTATATCCATTTCACAAACCAATGGATCTGTTTCTGGATCTTGTAGCCTTGCCCAGATAAATAGATCTAAAGCTATACCAAGATAGTGTAGTGAATTGATGAGCGTCCTTTGATACACTTGCATTTAAGTGTCTTAAAGACCCTGAACTTGGTAATTTTGCACACTTATGGGTTATCTCGTCGTATACATTCATGTAACTAGGCAATATATCACTTCTAAAATAAAATTATTATATCCTTGTCCATTTTCAAATTTAACTATATCTGCCGGGACTTTACTAAATCAAGCCTCTTTTCTTGCTCTACAATATTACTTTGGACACAAAATAATGTTTCCGGACCCATTATACCATCAACATCTAGACCAAAAACATTTGTACCTTTTTTATCATTTCTTTTATATCATTATTTTTGTATATCCCTAATAAATTAGATTTTATCACTCTCTTTAGAGATCTCTTTTGTTTCCTTAAAAATTTATTTCCATTTCTAATTCCTAATTAATTACTGATTTATTAATATTCCTACCGATAACCATATGCTAGGTATTGTAGCTTCTTTTTCAAAAGCAACCCCCAGTAAGCGAGACAAAGGGACTCCAGTCCCTTTTTCCATCGTCCCCAAGCTAGTTTTTTTACTAACTCATATTTCTTTTTCAATGTTTCAAGGTTGATTTTCAGGATTTGTAATTCCGACTTTAAGCGGATATTTTCTTTTACCTGTTCATATTTATCAATCTTACACTTTTTGTATTTACTTGATAACATTTTTCTTTTTTCTCTTAGATTTGCCTCTAATTTGAAATTTCCCTAACACTAGATATTAATTGATCAACCTTGTCTTCACACTTTAAATAATCAAGCTCTAATCCTTTTATTACCTGTTCCTGCTGACCAAAAGCCAATCCTATTGTGTCGTTTAGATATACTGTTATCGTAGGATCCCCATAAAATAAAAGACATAAAAAAATTCGCCATTCATTTTTGTCACAGTTTTGTCTCCAACCCCATTTGAAAACGATTCTCTTTTATATGACTTATCATATCTTTGTTTTCAATTCGTTTTATAATCGCTTCTTCTTTAGATCTTAAGTAATTTAAAACATAATTTTTATCTTTGTTTTAAAGTAATCTTTTAAGGATTCCATCTTTTGGAGTCTATGCCTTCTTTCGTTATTTAAATTATTCACATTCATAAGGGCACGTTCAATTTCTAATTCAATCTGATGCACTTCTGTGTGTAACATTTTATCCTCTTTTCTTTCCTTTTCACGCCTCATAATGGAGCTTGATTTCATTAGTTAATTGAGATTTCACTTTTAGTAGTTCATTCCTATCTAATTCATCAAGCTTACTTAAACTTTTCTTTAAATCTTCATTTTAATCGGGGATTTTGGAGTAGTAACCCTAGCCCCTGAATAATTTTACTTACAAACATCCTATAATCAAACATCGTTTCACCTTAATTTACATCCTTATTTAGTTTTTTATTTTCGGAGATAGTATCTCCAGTATTTAACATACCTTTTGTTTTTTTATCTTCACCATTTCTTCCTCTTTTACATTTAAATATATCTTTTCACGTTCTTTTGCTAATTTTCTCAAAACAATAACTGCATCTATTAATTTATCACAAGCTAAGATAAAATTTTTATACAAATGCGGAATTCTTTTAGGGCTAAATCTTTTCGCAATAAATTCTAACACCTTAAAAATAAACCGAAATACCGTACTAAGTAACTTGGGGGTTAATAATACTTTTTTTATACAGCCTATAACAAAACCATATACAAAACAATATATTTTTTTCCATACCTGAAACACCTTTTTATAAACTATATCTATAATATAATAAAAAATCTAGTCTTTTACACTATATTTTTCCTGTACGTTTTTAGGATCACAGGCCAATCTTTTCTTGTTTTAGAACTAAAAAGTGTAACCTTGCAAGCTTTCCCATCAATCTTTAGAGTCATTGATGGCCCTGTATACCCACAAGTTTTTCCAACCTTTTCTCTTCATTCATTTTTAGTATTTCTTGACCATCCTCTAGTAACATTTGGTTTATTGAATTTCGAAAATGTGATATTGCTACATAACTCTCATTATAATAATAACAAGGGCAGATAGGAGTGTTGTAGCCTCTTGGTATCCCTTAGTATTAATTTAACCTCATTAATCCTGTCTTCTTTAGCTTCTGAGGCAGGGGGTCTTCTTTTTATCATTAAAGTCTTTAGATATTTCTCTCTGTAAAATATTTCAATAGCTGTTTCCAATTTTTTTGCTTTCTTTATTTTTTTGTTATGGTCTTCTGAAGTCCATCCTATCTTTGATTCAAAAACTTCTTTACTATCTATTTGTAAAAAATAAATAGTAAACACGCCTATCACTTTCTAAAGAAGGGAAACAATCAGGATGGTTTGTACAAAATAATCCATTCGCAAACATCTCTATTGTTTTTGCTGGTTGAAACTTTTTATTAACTACAACTTCGGAATCTGTGATCACACTCTTTAGTTTGTTTTGTAATTGTATCCCTCCTTTCTGAAGCACGATACTCATGGACTCCTAAAAAGTCTTGCATCAGCAAAATCATTAAATGCTCCATCCATCATTTCTATATTAGCTAGTTTTGAATTATAAGGCCCTATCATATTCTGTATCATTTCTAAAATAAATGATTTTCCTATCCCTTGATATATACTCCTAATAAAATAAACCAACCAATTCTCTCTCTCACGCCTTTGTATAATACTAGATATATAATCTAAAATATGAATTCCACTTCCTTCTTCTCCACCGGCAAAAAATCACAGAGTTTTTCAAAAACTCTATACCTATATGACCTGATTCTGTATATTCCTTATCTGGGACAGGGAAACTATCCTCTTTGTATAAATTCAATACAGTTTCTCCATATCTATTTACAAATACATCTTTTTCAAATGGATTATATTCTAAGTGTGTTATATTTACCTGGTCTTGACATATCGCCATGTAGCGATAAATAAGATACCGCCGATGTCTTTTTTTTTTCTCCTTTTTATCTCGATCTATTACTCGATAGGAATATTTGGCATTATACGCATGCTGATTTAAAGCTTCTTTTGTTTTTATATCATACCATAATCCATTTCTCGGACAATAAACACATTCATTATACCATTGAGTCTCTTCATTTTTTTCAATTGTTGTTGATTCTACACTTATAGTTGGTATCTCAATTTTCTTTTGGGTTTCTAAATAAAATGTACTTTGTTTTGCTAAATAAAATAAAGTTCCTATTGTTATATTTCGTCTATTTGCATCATTTTAAAGTTTTTATAAAGATTAGACATGGTATTTTCAGAGTTCTTTTTATACATATAACTGTCATTTGATTTACTCCATTCTTCCCATAGTTTAAATCCTTCTTCCCTCCATTATCCCAGGAATGCAATGAAAATCCTATATCTCTCCATTCTATATAATTAGTATCAGGATTCATTTTATAAAGTGCATTCAATACCATTTCTATCCCAGGCCGATCTTTTTATATTCGATTTGGTTGTGGGCTGTTTTGATTTAGGTTTTACATTATTAAGGGCGGAATATTTAAAGAATTTTCTTTTAAGGTTATCTGGATATATTATGTTATACAAAATATCCGTTTGTTCTTCACTTAATTCGGTCACACTCCGTCCTATCAACTTATAAGGCTTCCATCTACGATCGAGGGGGTATCACAACATATGACCCCTCTGTGAGTATATCTACCGCTGATTTTCTTTTTATTTATAGGAATCGACTTGCTCATTTTGATATACATATGATATCCTCCTGAACAAGTCTTAACATTAGGATTAAATTGTATTCCTATTTTTTACATAATTCTTTTACATTTTCTATCGCATTTGTTTCTTTTATTTTATTATTTCTAATATCAACATCTAATATTAAATCAGTTGAATTTAACCTTAAGGCAAAATTTTTATAATTACTAAACTCAAAATCATCTGGAGTCATTGGATACTCACGCCATTTACATCCCTCGATTGGTATTTTCGTATTTGGTGTTAAAGGAAAGACCACCCAGTCTTCCCTCTTATAAAAATCTTTTATTATAAAACATTTATAAACCCTCTTTTATTTTTTTATTTTCTGTGTTCATTATTTCTCTCTTTTCCTTAATTTTTTTATATATATGCATGTTACGCACATTACAGGAATTATGTTAAACAATACCATAATGAAAATAAAACAAACGAAAGCATGACCCTCTAAGTTAATTCCATATAGGACATAAAAAATAACAATACATATCTGAACAAGAATAAGCAAATCCACCATATGGTGTTTGTATCTCCAATCCCAATTATATGTATTTAAACGTAATATTTACAATGTGGATACCAATAAGGCTGTTAGTATCGTTAAACTTTCCATTACTTCCCCTCCTTTCCCTTTTTCTTTTTCTTTTTATTTTTCTTTTTCTTTTTTTTAGTTTGATTTTCAATTTCCCTCTTAATCTCATTCTTTAATTTCAACTCCCTTGTTAACTAAATATTCCAAAGCTTTTACACGTCTTTTATCTAGAGATTTTCTATCTTCCAGATTATTTAAGACGCTTAATAAAAATATAATAATAATTAATACTAAAATATAGTCTAGTCTCATTTTATTTTTTAACCTTTTCTTTGTTTCCATTTTTTCTTTTTTTAAGTTAAAACTTAATATTTGTTTTTTCTTAACATCTTTTTTTTTTTTATCCTCCCTTTATATATTGAATAACTTAGATTACGTCCTCATAAAATTCATCCGCATACTCATCACCATCATCAAAATTATAAAAATCATCATCATTTTCGTAGACGTCAAAAAACACAATTTTCGACTCCTTCTAAATCTATTTTCTTTTTTTGGTGGGGTTACTTTAATATTACAAAATCCACAATCGGCCCCTACGGCCGAAGGCCGACAGGGACAGAGATCATTTTTTTCTTTTTTTCATTTTACACTCCTTATTTTCAAACTAATTATTTTTTCAAAACTGACCGTTATAAGGTACGGTATCATCGTTATCATTTTCATCTTGATAATCGTCGTTAGATACATTTTGATATTTTAAAGCTTTTGATTTCAAGGTGTCAAAAGATCTATCTTCTCTCACTTTAAATTCCTTAGTCTCTTGTTCTTTATAGGTTTCATTAGAAAATTGCATCGCTAGCAATTTATATGAAATACCATAATCCCCAGAATGTTGATAGGGAGACATTCCAATCAATACAGATTCGAGATAATATCTATTGGTTATCTGTAACATATCTTCAAGATCTTGTTGAACCCTTGACTATCTTTATAAAATGAAGAAAAGACAGGTACATTTTACTTGGACTACCTACCTTTTTCCAGCTATAATCTAATATAATTGGGTGGGAATCTGCCGCAAATAATGCTGGTGGTAATAATTCTTAGCTTTTATAAGAAACATACCCTTATCATATTTTGTGGTCTGTATTTTTATCCCCATCGTGAACATTTGTAATTATATCAGACATATCCAAGTTTTACTTTAGTAACATCTTTTATCACATCTATTATTTTTTTCTGATATTCTTTTACTCCTTTACTAAGTGCAGTCCGGGCTCCAGATTTATCATCCTTTAGTATACAAAGTCTTGCCACATACTTCCTTTATCGTTTTTTCCAGTAAATTGTTAAAGCTTAACACAACGCCATATAGGCGTATTTCATGATTGAGTTTCAAAAACTCTGTTTTCAATTTATCTTGTGCCATTTCTCGGCTCCTTTATTTTATTATTTTAAATACGGTTTTATATCTTTTATTTCTATCAAAGCTTCCTCTGATCGGGCGTTAAATAATTCTCAACTTCTGATATCGACTTTAGCTTTCTCTCTGTTATTTTTTCTAATGGATAAGTTTTATCTTTCAATACTTTATCTAAGGCTCCCTCTTTATACGATCTTTTCGATACAAATCTTAATTCTATATATCCATCAGCATTCCCATTTTTTCTAAATCTTTGATTTTATAATTTTTTATTTTTTCTATCAACCCTAAAAGTGGTTTTTCGTTCATTATAATAAGATTACGGAATTCGTCTTATGACATTTCTTTTAATTTTTTTTCCCTAAAAAACCTTTAGTATTATCCCATATGATAAGATTTTGATTTTTTCCTTCTTTTATTTCTATCAGAATATCTTTTAATCTCGAATCCTGGGTTTCTTTTTCTTCTTTGGTTTCTAGGGTTTTTTTCTTATCTAATTTATTTTTATCTACCATATCGCCAGATATTTTCTTAGCAAGTCCAATATTAATATTAAATTTACTTTTTTCCATTTTATTCTCCTAAACTTCCTTTAATATTTAATATAAATAACTACATAAAAATAGTCCACATTAATAAAACTTTTTCCATTGTAAAATCCATGAAGGCTGGACACAATCCGTTTTTCGATCCCGGACAATATAGACACTGTTCGTCTCCTGGATTATATTCATTTTTATCGCGTTTAAAAAATTCTTCCAATCTGTCATTCATTTTAAGTAATTCCTCTATATTTATCAGAGAACTTGATATAGCCCTCCTTCTTGGCTGGACGATATGCAATCCTATATTTTTTATTTTTAATTCGAATGTATAATAACTACAGAGGGCATATAGCAAAAGCTGTTCATTTCCCTTAGCATCGACATGAACAAATCCATATTTATAATCGACAACATGTAGGTCGGTTTTATCATAAGATATATAATCTGAGGTCCCATAGATCTCTTTATAAATACCATGCCTAACTAAAATTTTCTATTTTTTCAATTCTATCTCTTAAATAATTTAACTCGATACAAACTCTCGGAATGCATTTGCTCCCTCTATCATTTCTGCATTGGTACATTTTTTATATGTCTCTTTACACGATACAACCTCATGTGCTTTATGCCCCTCTGCCATATAAAAATTCGGTTTCATTTCTGATTTATACTTTAAACTTGCCGGGCAACGCAACCATCGATTCGCGCTACTCGGTGAGTATCTTGAATGTTTATCCATTTCTTAATAACTCATCAAAATTGATTTTGTCTTTTCTTCTTTTTTCTAGCCTAGACAACAATTTTGGTTCCACTCCTTCTTTATTGACTAAATGAATTATCTTCACAACATCTTTTTGTCCTGATCTAATTAATCTAGCATTTGCCTGATCATATTCAGCAAGAGAATATGTTAAACCAAACCAAACTATCGTACTTCCTCCGTGTTGTAAATTTAACCCTTCACCTGCTGATTTCGGATGCAATACTAACGCTCTTATATCCCCTTGTTCCATCTTTTTATATTACGTACACTTACTTCTTCAAACCTTACATTTTTTATGTATTTTCTCATCATCAGTATATCAAACTTATACCTTACCATAATTAGAAAATTATCTAAACTTGAATTCAAAAGCTCTTGTAGTAATTCTATCTTTTCTCCATGAATAAATTCTATTTCGGGTTCATCTGTTCCTTCCTTCTTGTGATAAATAGATCCATTACAAAATTGCAACATCTTATTTACTTTGCTTGCAGCGTTAGTAATCACATAACTATCTACATCCCCTTCAATAAACTCTTCCGATTCAGCTTCTAATATCGTTTCTATTTTTGATATAACATTCCTCCCTTTATCCATAATCATGTTTTCCTTTTAGGTTTTTATATCGTTTTGATATTTCAGGTGAAAATGAGTAATAATAACTATTAGTAAGTGATTTATATTTTTCCACTAAAAATTCTTTTTTCAATACAATCACTATATCTTTTATTTTCTCTCTTATTTCCGCTTGTGTATTATCTCTTATTATATATTGAGCATACGTCCCTCCTGGATGATATGTTAGTTTCTTATGAAAATGGTCCATTTGGTATTTATACTGAGGTCCTAATCTTTCCCCTCCATCTAGTAAATATATCTGTCCCCATAATCCTAAAAAGATCATTTGAGTACGGGGTTCCTGATATTATGTACACATATTTCTTTTCTAAAATTTTCCTTTTATCTTTTAAAAACGTACTGTTTGTTTATTTTAAAATGTGTACTTTCGTCCAAAATTATACAATCATATTTATCTATATATCCATAATCAACAAGCATCCCTACATTTTCTTTATTTGTCACTAATATATCATGTTCTGCCTCCAAAGCACTCATTTTTGCTTGTGGGGTCCCTGTTGCTTTACTAACTCTTAAATGAGATAAATGGGTCCAGTTGTTGACCTCGTTACTCCAGACATTCTTCGCTATGTTTAAAGTTGTTATTACAAGCGTTTTTTTTATTTTTTCTTTTTCTATCAGGTTCCTAAGATGGGTCAACATTACTACTGTTTTCCCATATCCCATATCAACAAACAGCGCCGATTTCTTTTTTATCCGTTAGTTGTTTCAAGAGATATTTTTGATAATCCCTTAAATCACTTTCATTTAATTTGATGTTTCTGATTCTTTTGGTTTCTTTATAACCTTAATTATTTTAACAGGCACTTTCTCTTATCAACAACAAGGTTATTTGGCTTTTAAATATATTTTGACTACAAACTTCCTCTTTAACTTCTCCATACTCATCAAGGTATCCTTGTTTTTTCATTTCATTTATTTTCTTAACTTCTTCTTTATACATCTTTTTAAGTCAAAATCTTTATTCATATTCTTCCCCTTCCTTTTATGTAAAAAACTACCATATCATCGATAAATACTTCAAAATAGAGATATACATAATAAACTACCATAAGCATCAACATAGTAACGACAAATTCAAACATATGACCCACTATGTAAGACAACATAAAATATAAATAGATAAACAAAAATGGCGTTAACATATAAAAATATATCATAATCGGATGAATTGAGAAGCCGAACTTCATTACAACACACAAACCAACCGTAAAGCAAAATCTTTTCAAAACACTCTCTTCATACATAAATACCTCAACAACTCCAAAAACAACCAGCCAAAATAAATAAATCAAACTACTCACAGAGTAGATAAAAGCCCTTATGCACTCCAAAATAACTTTTATTGGTATTTCTACTACTATATACCATATATATTTACTAACCTCTATCATTAGGTTTTTTATTTTCCTTTTTTCTTTTTTTCTCCATTTTAACTCTCCAATTTTACAATACAATCTTTGGAGATTCATTAAACTACCTAAAGGGATTCCTCCATATTTATCTATAAATTATATTAGAAACCCCCAGAGGGGAGTTTAAGTCTCTGGGGGTTGAATCCGGTTGAAGTTTTATAGACATTCAAATGAAATTTAGGATCTATAATTTAAATATAATTAATAAAATTAATATAGTCAAGTCTTTTTCAAAATAAATACAATCTACCCCCTAAGGGGTAAATTATAATATAAAAATCCACCAGTAGATTCAGTAGATTTAGTAGATTTACAACCACTGGAATTTCCAGTAGAATTACCATTAATTATAATTTAATAAATTTTTATAAAATGTCAAGTATTTTTCAAAAAAGAGGCGAGGGATATAAAAATTAGAAAAATATCCTCGCCTATCAGGCCTGGGGGGGATTTGAACCCCCATCTTCTGGTTTTGGAGACCAGGGTTTTGCTCGATTAAACTACATGCCTAAAACCCCCGAAGGGGATAAATAAAACAATTAACCTTTTATTGAATTTTGATAAGTTATTACACTTATCAATATCTTAAATATAACTATTTATTTTTTATAGTCAATATTTAATTTAAATTTTTTGAATTATTTTTTTTACTTATTTATAGGAGGTGGGGCATGGCGCCCCACGAAAAGTTTAAGATATTATTTTAATATAATACATTTATCTTAAAATATCAAGTTTTTAAGTTACCAAAATCCCAAAGTTACCAAAGTTACCAAAGTTACCAAATGGTTACCAAAGTTACTTATTTGGTAACCATTTGGTAACCACTAGTTTTAGTCCTAAACTGCGTTTTCCTTACTCGCAATTTCTTTGGTTACTTTCTTGGTTACCAAATATATTGCCTGTTTCACCTGTTCTAGACTCGTTTCTCTTTATTTTTCCTGGTTACTTTTTATTTCAACTACTCTCTATATATATTACTATATATTACTATATTACTATATTACCTATTTCCAATTACTATATATATATATTTGGTAACCACAAGGTTTTAGGACTAAAAACATCAGTCTCAGACTGGTTAAATACTGGTTACTTTTAAAAGTAACCATAAAGTAACCATTTTAAGGGGGCCTTTCCTAGACAAAGATTCTGTGGTTACTTTTTTTAGACGTTTAGTAACCAGGGTCTTTTGAGATAAAAACCTCTCTTTAATCGAGGTAATATTTTGGGGTCTGGGGGTTTTATTTATTTTTTTATAAACTTGACTTTTAAATTAGATTAACTAAATTTAAATTAGATAGTTAGTATTTAAAATATTAATTATCCTTTATAGGAGTTTAAAAATGAATATTGAAAATATTGTAGAAGAAGTTAAGAAAGATTCCATGAAAGATATATGGAGACGGGTCGGTTTGGATATTAAGGAACTAGATTTCGAGACCCTACAGCTATTAGAAACCCTGAACTCGGGTAGAATAACTTAAGGAGGTTGTTATGAAAATAAAGAAGGGTATACTGAAGGTATATTGGATATTTTAAGGAAAAGGGATGGATATGTGTTGGATAGATTGAAAAAGGTATTGGTTTTATTAAACAACCCTTGTAAAGGAAGGATTGAGAAGGAAATTGATAATGTAAAAACAATAATAATGATGTTTTGTTATTGTTAGATGAACTAATCAGATCGAGTCAACTTCCCTACGAAGAGATAATGCCAAAAGTTCGCGCATTATTAGATCCTACAAAAAAACAATACCTTCCCTTTAAAAGGGTTAGATTTATAATAATACAAGTTGTATTATCAATTGACTAAAAAAAAGAGAAAAATAAACTTAATGAAGGTTATTTTTCTTTTTTTTTTTTTTTATTAACTTTATAATATTAAGTTAGGCTTAAGGTTATCTGGTGAGGGCGCTTAGAAAAGTAAAGGCGTCCTTATCCTTTCTTTCAGAGATTTTAACTAAGTTATCTTTTCTTTTCGGACTATATGATTATATTTTTTTATCCTATGGATAATAAAGAAATAGAAAAAAAATTTGGGACCTTATATTTATCCAAAACGAGGGTCACGATTTTTTTCTTTCCAAAAAATTGAAAGATCTTTTAGAAACCACAAACCAAAGCCCTAAACAATGCTTAGAAAAGCTTGGGTCCCTAAAGACTTAGCGAAGATATGTGTAAAATTAAATCCATCTGAGCCTGATATAGCTAGTCTCAAAGGGAACTGGCGTAAAAGTATTTTGATCTATTTTGAACAATATCATATAAACCTTAAGAAAAAAAATCAAAAGAAGAAAAAAACCAAAACCAAAATCGAACCTAGAGAAATTACAAGCTATAATAAATGACGAAGAAGATCTCACGGAATTACAAATCAAATCGCAGAGAGAAGCGCTAAGAGAGATTTATAAATATGCTCCTGAAATTATTAAGAGGCAGTTTTACATGGGGAAACCAATCCGTATGCTAATAAAGAATTATTAAATATTTTATTAAACCATGTGATAAAGGGAGGGGCATTAGATAACCAAGGGACCCAGTCGGATTTAGAAAACCTTAATTATGGCGATAGAAAAATAATTTTGCTTCCTAAGCGAGGTAATGAAACGATTATAGAATATAAGGTTGTGACTGAAAAGGAAGGATTGTTAAGTAAACTTAAGACTGCAGAAATAATAAAACCAATATCGAAAAAACAAGAAGCGTTCCTAAGATCGACAGCGGATATTGCAATTTACGGAGGGTCGGCAGGAGGAGGAAAGACCCATGCATTGCTAATGGATTTTGCGGATGATTATGATAATCCAGGAGCATCAGCAGTTTTGATTAGAAAAACAAGTACCTTAATTAAAAACAAGGTGGAGGAACATGGGATACAGCCAGAGAAATGTATTCGGATTTAGGAGGAGGTTTAACGAAACGACAAGTAAGTTTTATTTAGATAAATATAATACGAAAATAGCTTTTCGACATCTCCAAAGGGATTCTGAATTATCAACTTGGCAGGGAAGTCAATATTCCTTAATTATGTTTGATGAGTTGACTGAGTTTACTAAAAAGATGTTTTTTTATTTAATGACACGTCTACGTAATAAAGCAGATGGGAAATCTAGAATCCGAGCTACTTGTAATCCAGATAAAGAATCTTGGGTGCGTGAGTTAGTAGATTGGTGGATTGACGAGAATGGATATGCTATTGAATCTAGATGTGGAGTTATTAGATACTTAATTCATAATGAAGGGAAGTATCATTGGTTTGATAATTTTGATGAGGCAAGAGCAGAATGGGGGTGGATCCTAAATCAGTGACATTTATAAATGCAAATATTTATGACAATCCTGTTTTGTTATATAACGAGCCAGGCTATTTAGCTACTTTACAATCAGCGGAACCATTAGAGAGAGAGATTATT
>JAFMSR010000829.1:0-40099 GCA_022818135.1 Saxidomus purpurata | reverse complement strand
AAACATAAGTTTGTGAGTACTACGTGTTTTAAAATAGTAACAACATGTAAAAAATTAAAATAACTACATTCAGACAAGAATAAATTATTGAAATTTCTTTGATTTCATGTACAGATGTGTCTGTTTGCACGGCTGATAAACCAAAGGATAAAAGTAAAGAGACGCATAGAACACTCATCATTGTGATACCTTCCCTATGTGTCGGTGTGGCAATTATTGTAGGAATTGTTGCTGTGATGTGTTACAAAAAGAAATCGAAAGTGACAGACAGTTTACTTCTTGAAAATTTGACGGAAAGAGACACTACACTTAATCATGATTTTCCTGACGTAGTCAGTAGTAAATTTGGTGAAGTCACTGGGCAAACAAAAAAACAGGACAGGAAACGTAATAGAAATGGACTAGCAAAAGCGTATAGACAGTCCGTAGCGAATGAAGTTCCAGGAAGACGAGTTAAAACAAAATGATCATATTGTGACGGCACAGGTGTTAAACTTTAATCTAAGATAATCATTTTCGTTGTTTATATAAATCCAGTTATCACACTGGATGTAAAGTTTCTGGAAGCTCTAACTAGTACAAAGAACGATATTTCACAGGAAAAAATAACCGTTATTTGTACGAAAAACATTTCTAATTTTGCTGTTTTTCATTAAAAGTACAATCAAAATACATGCTATAAATATCATTTTAATGACATTGCAAAAAAGGAAGAAACAATTAATTGCAACGCTTTTTCGTAAGGAAGCGGTAAAAATATGAAAGAAAATGTATACGTCGACATTGTTATAGAGGCTATAAAACACAGTTCTACCATTATTCTATCCGTAAATTCATTATATTCAAATTGCTATTTGAGGTAGAATGTTTAAGAGCATACAGACACACCAGAAAGAAGTATATAATTCATTATTCTTGTGTATGAATACAATATGTTTGTTTGAGCACTTTTTGTAAAATCGAATATCTACGAATGATCAGTACCATCATGCAGGACATCAAAAATGTCTACGAAATGAATGCAAAAAATGTCATGATGTATGCATATGTTCTGCATAAATTTGACAATAAAACCATCATTGCGGGCCGCAATAATACGTGGTGAGAAAAGATGCATAGAGACTTAAGCACTAGATCGAACATATGCGTCTCTCTTCATTGCAAAATTGAGGTACTTCTGAGATGAAAACTGTAGACACAGTCTATTTTTTTGGAAAAGCAAGAGTTGCCGTTTGTAATTGAGCTGTCGTTCGTTTCATAGAGGGCGCAATCTACGCTGATGAAAATAGAAAAAGGCGCTTTTCACGATTCAGACGCAATCTACGCAGAGAAAAATTGATAAATGATTGCTTTTTCCACTTACACAGCCTTTGACATTATAGAAACGAAGTGCATTCGACTGAATATTCTTCGGTGGCTTTTATAAATAAACATGATATTATCTTAGCTCATTTTTTCCACTCCCCTCAGAAGTCTGTCAACGTGGCGTAGTGGGTAAAGACATTAGCTTATACACTTTTGTATTAGTGTACTTTTATGAATCCACGAGTTCGAATCCCATCCACACCCAATATTTTTTTTTACATTGTTCTGCTGTTTAAATCATCATTTTTAGCTTTTTAACCATTTCAGAATATTTTACGGCAAATAATCATAAAAATCTTCATTCATGTCAAATAAATAAGGATAATGGTAATGAAAAATTGAGACATACTAGGAACGGTATATAATATTATTGATAACAGTAAAGTTTCGATACTACAGGTCAGTCAGTAGATGTGGTGTCGTGTCAGGTTTTGCTTGTTCAGCCAGAATTGGTTTCCTCGAGTTCTTTTGGGGCCATGCCTCAATATCAACAATCACAAATTTCCAAAATATTTACATGGGATTATTGTTTGATTTCCGGGTTTTACATTTCTTGTAAATACCGACAAAAATATCAAAAATTACCGTACTTTGCAAAGCAATTTGTGTAATAACTACTTAATTCGGGTGAATGTTTTATATATATTTGGAAACTTCAGAGTGTCTCCTTTACAATGATACCAGTTTTAGTTCAATCGGACAAAAAAGTTGTCAGACTATGAATATCTTGCAATTATCCTCTTGCTTTCCAGTAATGCTTGCATTTTTTCCATGTCTCAGTGATGCATTTAGAACATCAAGCAAAAATATACACAGCACCAGATTGTCAGCTCATACTGGTTTGTATGTTGCAGCTTGATTACATTTTGATGTAAAGGCATTTTTTCATATCTATGCAAATTATACACCGGCCCCTGTGGTTCTAAATATGCACAGAATGAGGTGTTGTTTTTGCTAAATATTTACTGCAATTTTCGCAAAGCGAAACACATCAGTACCCGTATTAAACCATTTTTTCTGTTTTTTACGGGGGCCACTGTATTTATGACTTAATGTCGCCAAGAAAATGTTGATAAAATAAAATACGAGCTGACTTGGGTGCGAACGTCCTGTTTCTATCCTATTGGAAGTTCTTCAATACCATCAGATTATGTTATCATCTTGCAAAATTATGCACTCATCAACTGTTCATTCGTGTTATTGTTATTGACTATAATTGTCCACTTATTCTTTCAATTTTACACAATATTTATCTTAGAAATTCCAGACTCAAGCGTCTCTCAACATTTGAGTTATCATTGTTTACAACCGGGAATCACAACAACAGTATCGAAAAGATACAAAAGAGCAACGCAGCCATATTGTGATAAGTGACCCACAATGTCAATTAATTTAGGTCAAAAATTATAGCAACAGCCCAGGACCGCCCCTAGAGTTAGACCGTTTTGAGCTTAAGAACGTTCCTAAGAACTTTGATGAAACGCACATAGGAAAATGATTTAAACTTAGCTTCAAATTTTGACCTAGGATCTTTGACGAAACGCTGCCCTGATGTCTGTCAATGTAAGTTAAGTTAACTATAATTATGTATTTGCTTGTTGTTTTAACCATATGGTTGTGCATGCCAGATAATTTAACTAATATGTATATGTATGATATGTTTACCATGCGTATGTGTAAGTCTCGTTAAAGTGATATATATTGAATTGTGTTAACTCAATGTATATACCGGCACACGGCACAAAATATCAAATAAATCATTAAGAGCTTTACGTCAATTTACATTACAGCAAACCTTCGAAGAAACTTTTGAAATGCAGTATGCTTTGGAAATGTAAGATAACCTCCTAACCTCCTATATTTAATAAGACTGATTTGAGTTAAAAACTTTACATTGTATCCTTTTTTCAATTAATGTATGTTGCATGTTTTATCTTAAAACAGCGCACACATCATACTTCAGAAAAACAAACTATGGTTAGTCTTGGTGGTTAGTGCCCTTTTAATTGTTTCCTGGTGCAGCTATAGAATTAGTATAACTCTTGTCTGTACAAATTTTAAATACTAAAAAAGTTCGTTTTCTATATGTTATGGAATTATAGTAAAACTTGCAGCTTATCTTGTTTTTTTCTGAAAATACGTATGTGCCATGTAATTAATAAATAATGTGATCGTAAATTATGTGTTTCATTTGTTCTACTTGCCAAAGAAATGGGACATTTAAGCAAAATGTATTGGCTTGTCTCTGGAGTGTGAAATTTAATGTTAAAATGTTAATCTTTTTTATATTTTAGATCGTCGGTAGAAGATGATAGAAGAAGGGAAAACATTCAAGGAAATACTAACAGAAACCAAGATCATGCAAGACCTGATAGTGAAAATTGTCATTTCCCCAGTAAGCAAATATCTGTAGACGTAAATTAAATATAAATTGCATCAATGTACATTTTGTACCTTGCTCTTCTTTTGCATGTAAAAAAAACACATTTATTAGTCGTGAAGTGTAAAACACCAACTATTGTCCTCTAATGAATATTAAAATTCATGATAACAAATTATCAGTACGTTTCGCGTTTTGTTCCGTTTTTCGGCAGGAAAACGCGAGCAGCGCCCGTTTTTCGCCCGTTTACCGAACGGGGCGTTTTTCGGCTCGCACCGTTTAAAAAAACGCGTTTTTCTGCCCGCCCCGTGAAAAAAAACGGCTGGATGCACTGCACATGCGTGAAAAGCGAGTTCCTGCGTTTTTTCCCGTTTTTTTTTACCGGAGTATCAAATGCGCATGCGTGAAAAGCGAGTTCCTCCGTTTTTCCGGGGTAGCAAATGCGCATGCGCCACATGTGTTTTTCTTCACTGTTTTAATTTTTTGTAAAATTATGCCTATCCGTTCAAACTATTAAAAATCGCGAGTATAATTATAGATGTTAAGTTTATAATGTGGTCCGATTAAGATTGTTTTGTTTGTTTCTTATTTTCAAAAACAAAGTATAACTACCACCAGCCTGTTAGATCATTACTTCCGCGTTTTCATCATAACATAAAATAAGCGGGTACATATCCGACAAGATGGAGAGCGAGGGGAAGGCCTTGTGATAGATAGAAATAATTTAGCACCTCCACTGTCCCTATTATGTTACTATGAAAAATCTATAACCAGTAGATATACATTTAATTCAATTAAACCTGCTCGATCATATGATTTCAGTTATCAAAATAAAACTATAACATCGGCAGTTGAGAATATTCATGGCCATGCTTCTGGTTCAATTAACATAGATTCTTTAATTTGTCCATGTACAAAATTTCCATATTCTTGTTCACAACTTAATCGCTCTCGAGACTAACTACTATAGGAATCGCTCTTGTCAGACTTTTCATATCCTGATAAATTGCAAAACGTATAGTAATATCACGGACCTATATACACATGGTAATATATTTAGGAAATAGATTTCACTTTTGAGTGATATACCGGTAAGTATATCACTGCGGGGTGTGTAAAAGCGTAGTAATCTAATTACGAAGGCCTGAGTGATTAATTTCGAAGCATCTACCAACACACAGTGATATAATAACCGGTATATCACTTAAAAATAAAATCTATTTCCACTCTAAACCGTTAATCTAAACAAAAACATGTTCGATGGGGTACCATTTGCTGCATTTTCATGAAGTCGCTGTCTTGAAAGTTGTAGTTTTCCGTGCATTTCGTGAAATTTTGGCTGTTCTTTTTTACTTCTCAAAAAAGCGCTATACGTCTTATTTTTGTTGTGTCTGATATTGCTGGCGATACCGGAAGTGTAGAAAATTTTACTGCAATTTTTTTTACATCACGTGAATTCATTAACAACAATACCAATCCAAGCGTATTAGCACAGGCACACTCGTAGATTTCGTGTGAAAATTACAAGGGAGGTAATTTCAGCAGTCAAAAATAGTTCCGGACCCCTAGCGTGATATACTTAATAGTTTTATCACGCTCAAATCCTTCTTTATGTATATAGGAGAAATTTCCAATCGTGTTAGAATATGAGTTATACTAACACAAGTGGCATAAACATAATAAGGTTGTTTATTATTTTACGATAAAATACAGTACTTTTATCAAAGGCCGGCAAGGTGCCAAAAAGGAAGTATTTGCAAGACGTATGTAAACAACCTGTCCAATTGCATTTTCTGTTTTCAAGTTACAATGATGTACTGCTACAAGTTGAATATAGACGTGCAAGAAAAAATTGTAATAATAAATATGTGCCATCATTTATTCGTTTATTCTAAAATGATTCATGGTTTTGTCTCTATGTACAAAGAATTGAAAAATTATGCTACATTAAATCATAAACAATGCAGGAACCGATATGCTGTAAACATTACGTCATATTGCACCGCATGACGTTAAATGAGTGTTCGCATAGAAAACGCTTTGCATTTATTAACCTTTTGAAATATCTGGTCATGTTAGAATCAAAATATCATCCTTCTCAGCTTTGTAATAGTCTTATAAACAATTATCTGTCGTACTGATGCGCTGTTAAAAATGGTTAATTACTGTGTATTAGTGCTCCAATTCATTGTTTTTTAAACGATGAACACCGCTAGAACGGATGTTATTTCATAAATAAAATAGTTATTCGTTCAAATGCAAAAAAAAAATCACTTGTGCTATGTACTCATTTTTTAAAAATTACTAAGCATTTGAACTCCTGTGTTTTATTCAACAACAAATACAGGGACACATTATTACTTCATAAATAAAATTTACTTTGAAGTATTCACACTTCCTTCGGCAAAGTCATTAAATTCTATTTGTTAACAATTGAATTATATACCGACAGTTATTAGTTACTGTCTGTCATTGCCGTGACAAAAAAAGCACGCAGCTAAGAAATGACAGAGAAATTGCAGCTTTTCGCTTACTTGAAAATACCACAGTACGGGGTGTAACCATACCGGTATGTATCGCATCTCAAGGAAATTGCAATATACCGGTCTTATCGCGCACCCCTACTCATTGCACATGTTACAGATGGACTGCCTATTTTACTTGCCATAAGGATACTTCTTCCTTAATTTGGCATTAAAGTGATCAAACCCATGACTCTTGTATTGATGCAAACACGCAATTACTGCCCCATAGCAGCTCTACCATTTAGCTAAAACTAGAATTAAGGCAAGTATTACTTTTAACTTTGGATTTTATCTCAAGGCATTTAAACGAAGGCAGTGATAAGGTAGCCGGATACAGCTTCATAGACTTTGTATAACTGTGAAAAATAATTGATCAAGTGAAACACGCCAGTAGTTACTGTGAAATAGGTCCCGAACAAATGAGGGAGAAAAGAATGGATAAACACACCATAGTCAAAGCGGCAACTATAACAATGCCCCACACCCCCACCTCAAGGTAGCATAATAAAATAGAACTATCACTGAAGGTAATGAATACCCCCAAAAAAACCCATCTCTGAACGCCATACTGACACAGTATTCTTAATTATATCACATTTGATGCTTATAATTGGACTATGCACAATGACTGTAGGCATGCTATTTATCTCTTCTGTGTATCATTATTTTGACCAGAGGGTTAAGAAAATCAGAGTGCACAATATTTAATTATCTTAAACACCGGTCACCTTGACGTAGTGACCCAAAACATTGACCAAGTCCAACAAGGCATGATATTTATTACTTTGTGAAATATCATTAATTTGTGATAAGGGGTTTTGGAGATAGAGTGCAAAATATTTTACTATCAAAAGCCCGTTAATGTGACCTTTGACCTAGTTACCAGAAATATGGACCATGCACATCAAGGCATGGAACGTATCATTTCTGAGAATAATAATTTAATTCTAACCAAGAGTTTTTCAGGGATTGAGTTCCGTAAGTCTACGGATAGACGGACAGACAGTCAAGCTGAATCCAGTATACCCCCTTACACTTTGTGCAACTGGGGTATAGAAACATTTCCGCAGGTAGAGACATTGGTAAATTGTTTTGAAGGTGACTGAATAACAATTAGCCACTACAATAAACAGTCCTGTTCTTTCAGTTTTTCCTATTTTTTTTTTTTGTTTTTCATACACAAGAATATTATGACTGAAAGCTGCAATGAAGATTCATTCTTCAAGAGAACTGAATTCCATTTAAGTTGCTCATCTGAGCAACCAATAACATTGTTATTAATGTCATTGTCGTACTCTAGTTCTGTAGTAACCAAAACTGTATGTACTGCAGCACTAAATAGTATTCTATTAAATTGCTAAAGCACTGCATTTCTGCATTGTCCAAATCAATTCAAAATCTCTCGATGCAAGTTACAACCTGAAAAAATTGAAAAAAAGTTCTCATGCGTCCATTTGTTATCAAAGTGCGACCTTGATATTTGAGCTTGCATTCACCATGCTGTGATTACAATTATATATATAAATTACTAAGGTTATTTCGCATGCTATATTCTTCATCACCAGCTACTGTTCTAGAGTTTCAATGACTTCTCTTATAAGAACAAAAATTCACAGCTAGCGTAGCATTATCACTTCAGCTGCAACTTGGGATTGTATCCAATATGGATGTTGTCTGGCCAAATGATGTTTCTTGTGAGCTATCAATTTGCTGATTTTACTGTTGTTCTTTCCTTATCTTCATCTTCAAAAAATCAATGTACATGAATTCCAAATATGAGTAAACTCAGCGAAGTTCTTCTTTAATGTTAACTGCATGTTGTCAATACATCAAGTGTTCCATTGTCTCACCTCAATTATCAATTCTTTTCCTTTGATGCTTTTGTTTTCCTGTTTTGTTTATTCCATTGAAACTGAAAAATCTACTTTTATGCATATGATGTCAAGTCTCATCACCAAGGTAATATGATGAATAAAGAACTTCATCTTCTAAACTGATACAGCCATCTGGATCACCACAGAATCCTTCAGTTAACAATTGCAATGATAGACTGTTTTCTGTTGTTTTCATATCTTGGTCTATTGAACTTCCCTCAGCACTGCATGTACATGACGCTTTTTTCTACAATAAATTAAGAAGAAAAATTATCAATTGCATTTTGTTTTAAGTCTTACAACTAATAACTGATACACATACTGAAAATTTACTGACTGAATAGTTAACAGTGCAGGTTATGATCAGACTACATGATTTTGATCTGCACAAGAGGCAAAAGTGTAAGCAAATTGCTAAAAACTAAACTAGATGCCCATGTGCAACATGTCATCCCTGCCAGCTGTCAAAAGGACTAACTCCTTACCAAATAGAGATAGGTCAAAATTCACCAAAATATTGGATGTAACATGCATGTTGTACCACATAAAGGTAGTCTTGATTTTTCTCTACGGCGAGTTTTGAAGTAAAATCTTTTATTTTGTGTGATTTATTGTTAAATGTCTTAATATTATTAAACTCCCTAAATGACAGATGTAATATCACAGATCTATAAACCTTGAGCAGCATTTTATAGATTCAAATCAAAATACTCTGTGTTTAAACTTTGTGTACTTAGTGAAATCCTAGACATTTCTAATTCTTTGAGACTCTTAAACATTATCTGGACTTAAATTGCCTGAATGACTGAACTGTTATTTAAATAAAAAAAAGATTGTCATATTTTACATAGTGTCTAACTTGGAACTCATTAAAAAAGACTTTACTACTTGATATCTGATATTTACTCAAAATTTCCCATAGAACAACACTTCTTCAGTTTAGTTTTTAAACTTCCAAAAATGATTTTCAATCAGAAACTTCCAATTTGAAAAATAATTCTACAATTCCAATTATGGTTCAATCAACTGATTATGAAATACAGCTGTTAAATGCATTTCAATAAAACTGAACAAATGGTGCGAATATAAAATAAAGCGTCCCGCTGACCAATAGTTCTTCAGTATCGCCTGAATTTTGACCTTGAATATTGAATAACTATAAGTATAAACTAAACTAATTACAGTAAGATCTCAGTAAAACCATGGTTCAGTGCTCAAAATTGAGACTATAGTGTACTTTATGGCCCCTCTGACATATCTATGTTATGTAATCTTACATAACATACTGATAAGGGAGAAATTGAAGCAAAGGTTTAAGTACTGCCTAAGGCAATAAAACAACTTGAATAGGCTGTGGATTAATGAGGGACCAGCTTCATTTCTTAAAACAAGAGAATAAGATTAATTGTTACAATGAATAATGTACAGACCACTTTTTTCTACTAGTTTTTTAATGAAAATGACAGCTATCAGAACTGCAGCATTTTGTTGAAAATCCCAAGTTCTTTAATAATACCAGACATTAATTTCTGCCTTTCTGATTCAAATGCAGAAAATGATAAAAATATTTCACTTTTAAAATTGTGATCTTTTTCAACAGTGCACACTATTGGCAAATAAGTATTGTTTAATAATCAACATACCATCAAGTCCAAAATGTACAGGGTGACTGCATGTATATTGAATTTTGGGGGTTAAAAGCTGTGGACAACACACAAAGTTAAGGAAACCTAAAGCAATATGCAATAAGACCATCACTTAAATAAAGACTGTTTCAGAAAATATCAAGTATATTATTGGTCATGTTGGTACATTAACCTAATACCACTGGCACTGGACACTAAATCAATAGAAAAGTAAAGGACATACACTGGTAACTTTGTTTATAACAAACTCATTGGTACCATATCATTATCCGGAGTTTGTTATATCCATATAACATTTTCATAAGAAAAGTAAAATAAAGAAAGAATCTCGGGCAGAGAAAATATATTCCTTATATCCTGATTTCGCTATATCCACAGTCTTACATACAAATTTTACTATAAATCAAATATCATTTCTTAATAAAATATCATAAAAACCAGAATACACAAAATTTAATAAACAGTTTTAAGAAAAACATGTAGCACTGATTTCTGTGAATGCTCTTTAAGAATGGTGTTGATTACCGGTAATGTTATTTTACATTGAAAGGAAGAGTCACCCCAAAAAGTTCCTGTCTGGCCGGTCAGGGAGAGAGGGATAACATGTACATGACGCCATGCAATCCTTCTACAATTGGCTTCCTTCCATCATTTCGAAAACAAATTTCAGTATAGCATCGCCCCTACTTAAAGGACCAACCGTTTCTGACTTTTGTAACACTTTCTTAAAGCACATTTACCTGCCGAACTCTATACTTTAACACCAGACACTGGTCAGTCAGGACTATATAGATGCATACGTTAACCATTATTTAACTAGCTGTCGGTTCAGCAACCGGCCAATCAGATCTAACCACTGCTGGGATTCAAAACTTTGACCCTCACCCTACTCCCAAGGCAGATGCCACTATACCAAAAGTGACAGTATGTATGCATTGGCAAAGTGGGCGGGGAGGGGGCGGGTTAGAGAACCAGACCTTTTCATTCTAACATGTGGGAGCAATTGAAATTGCAAGTGAAAATCTATCAGACACTTTTCACCCATGTACAGCTATTTCATTGTTTATATCCAAGGTCAGAATAGAAAAACTTGCTACAGTAAAGTTATCTGCTTTCATATTAAACAAGAGCTGTCACATGACAGCACGCTCGACTATTCGAAAGGTTGTTGGTAAAATGGGTTTTTTGTCAAAGAACAGGAGTATTGTGTAATTGTCTGTAAGAATTAAGGTCAAAGATATGAAACTTGTTCAAAGACCTTTGTAAATGTACATTACATTCAAAGCCTTACTCTGGATTCTGTAAGCCAAGTGGAGAGAGGAGGGGATAATTTCAAAGAAATACATAACCTTGTAAATTTGATCATGAATAACTTTGTAACTTTTCAAAATTGAAATGTATAGAATTAAAAAAGCATGACCGCTGCATGCTGCATAAATATTCTATGATATTTCAAAAGAAAGCCATTTCGAGTATTTCCATGTTAGTCTGGTAAAAACTGTGACAAAATTCTAAGTTAAAAGGGGCATAAATGTCAAAAATCAAAAATATTGGTGAAGATGTTGACAGTAAACATACATTTTAAGTCCATAAAAAAATCAAAGTTAAAAAGGGGCATAAATCTGTCAAAAATCAAAACAGAGTTATGGGGATTGTTTCCTCAGATGTAGATGTTGATGGTAGACACATTCTTTGAGTTTCAAGTCAATACCTTTGATAGTATTCAAAACATTTGACTTTATAAAATCTTTTACCAAATATTCTAAGTTAAAAAGGGGCATAAATCATATTAAAAAAATTATATGATGAAAATTTGATTTAAATTGCTTCTTAGAAGGACGCTTGTTGGTAAACAGAGAAGTAACTTTTACATGTTTCATTAACCCTTAAGTCCCTGTCTCAAAAATACATGGTTATTTCATTGTCGATATATATACCAACAAAAATGCTTTTAATTTGCATTTGTGCATATAAAATGTTAAATATGTACTGCAATGTACAGCTGTTTCTCTTCCGCAGTAACCAACACGCCAGTTTGAGCCCCCAGAAAGAAATACCTGGCAGTGACGGTCAATTTTTTATAGGCTTTTTTGTCATGTAAGTACTTATGTCGCTTAAAGGGGCACTCCCTACAAAGTACATCTAGCAGATTAAATTCTCGAAACAAAGATTATGTGTTCAATGAACGCAAAATGATAAATAAATACAATTTCAAAAAAGAACCTATGGCAAAAAATGCCTCATTTTGCCACAATTAATCAGGTAAGGTGACTCATCAGCTGTCATCGCTGGTCTCTATGCATCTATAACTTTTAATAATTATAATAACCAAGAAGTTGACGATCTTTGTTTACCTTGAAACTAGATTGTTTTTATAATAGCTCTATGTTTTCAAAAGTATGACATCACAGCAAAGCCGAGAATAGGTAAAACTGCAAAAATGATCAGTACCCGGATGTGCGAGCTGAGAATTATTTTTATGAAAATTAAGGGAAATCGTACATGCACAACTTAAGGACTACGCACCACGTTAGAACAACAAACCACAGTACCAGTAGTACCATGAGTACTGTACAGGGATACAATTGTTTATGAACTGTTAACTTAAAGTCTATTAAAACCTGACATTTTACCATATACCGGTATCTGACGGTCTGATCATAAGATATAGATATGTAGGTTATATCCCTTACCCGAAAAGACAACAAGAAAATTTGTAAATTTATCATGTTTATATCATTATGCCTCAATGTTTTATCAATGTTTCACGCCCATAATAACACAAACTGAGTTAGCATTCTACTGATTCTGTAACAGCAGCATGTGACCACTGGAATTATACTGTCAGATACTGTAGCGTGGTGTCTATTTTCGTGTTTTCCTTGTGATGAACCCTAATGTCCATAACAGTTTGTCAAATACCAAATTATAATTTTCAGCTCTGCATTGTGTAACAGCATTTTCCTGAAGTTGAATTTTTCATATCAGTACTGGTTGAAGTCCTACATCCGGACGCTATTTAAACATATTTTACGATAACTCTGGTAATTTTTGTATCTAGCAAACTTTTAACAGAAGTAAGTTAGGTCTTCTCCCAAAAGAAAACTTCTAGGAAAAGATCATTTATATATTTTTGCGGCCAGGAAGTGAGGTCACCAAATTGCTTAATTATATTGCCCAACCGTACCATGTATCCGGACAGCATTTTTAAAAAGATTTTATTTTTTGTGATGTTAGCTTTTGAATTGTGTAAAATGTTTCAATCATTTGACCCATAAATGAAATTTCATGAAAAAAGTTAAACTTGTGATTTTTATTTGCCGGGCCTCACAGAAATATTGAGCATGCACAGTATGTCATTTTCAATTTCCTCTCGACAATGTTAACATGCTTTCAGTGACTAACAAAATAGTGAGATTTCTTGATCAAATTATTAATACTTACATTATACTGTCATTTTTACACTTTGATGATTGAAATCAAGTGTCTGTTTGATCAACAATATATATGACTGTAAATATTAATTAGGAAATAATCTACAACTTTGAGTGCTTTATCGGAATTGAAGCATTCCACCGCGTGCGATGTGCCTGGCGGAATAATTCACTAGGACAAAGCCATAAATCATTTTGATTCTTATTATCTTATAAGCCGAAATGTTTTAAAATGATCGTAACTACTACAGACCTTTTTTCAGTTCGGCAGTAATGTGTAAAATTGCATACATAGTGGCTGTTGGAATTCACTCATCTATACAGGCAACCATTCAAGATAACACACTATATTATACAAACTTATTTTAGTTTTAATCATCTAATACATGAAATATAAAAAATAACTGACTGTGACATTATGCAGAAGATGTAAGATTCAGAACCGAACGAAGGAGACAATCAATTAAATGCATACTGTAATTTAAACTTGAACGTTTTAATGTGGAGTAATGACGTCAGTGTGATGACAAAAACGTTTTCATTCTTTGTTTTGTCTCCCGGAATCAAAACAATGCACGACTGAGTGTGAATGCTGAATTTCTTTACTTTTTGAAAGGAAAGGCAATGGGACGGTACTCTAAGGGCTACCTGACGTAATCAAAAATGATATTTAGGCTCTTAAACAAAACTTTTTCATGTGACTGATGTACTTATACAATATTATTCCTCTTTCTATATATTTGATTTAATTTAGTGCACAGGAGTAAAGTAGAAAAGTCGGAAGGAGCTACTTTCATGTCCGAAACTCTGCCTACATAAAGCACTCGAATTGACTTATAGAAATAAACCATACAGTAGGCATATTAGAACAATAAATCACGCATTTTCGCAAGTGTCCGGTTTGATTGTCGTCCTTGTCTGGTGGTCTCCAACCAGTATAGTAGAAATTATTATTTTCAATGCTTTCCAAATATTTTGTAAACATAACATGAGCTTAATATCAGTAATAAATGCAAGACACCTACATTTCTGGCTGTAGTGACCATTTTTGTGTACTCTATGTCTAGAGTGGTGGAACCTTTGCTGGCGGTATCCTTATGCTGGTGAAAAAAAAATGCTATTTACAGAAAAACAGATGAAGAAATAATTTTCAAGGTATATTCAGCATTGATAGTCGATGAAATGCTTTTACAGCAAACGTAGTGATAGCCGCGCATGCAGCTCTGTGACCCCACAGCAGCAGATACATTTGTTCTGGATCCATTTCGCTAGAAAAATTCTTTAATAATAAACTTCAAAATCAACCAGTTAAAGTTAGCATTTTTGATAAAACTTGTTCTTTTTTGTATAAAAATATATTTTCTATGGAAACTGTCATTTCTTTTTAGTTAATATTTAGGCTCTAAAAACTGTTTCCCACCTGTTGATTGTCAAATATCACATACCACCAACATTGGTTCCCTTCATGGTTAAAGTTTTGACGTGTGTCATGTCAATAGCTCCCATAATGACATAGTCACCTGACGACGCACATCAACATCTTGTTTCAATTTAGCAGGGATAACATTGTGTTTTCGCTCAGGCAAATCAAAATGGTTAGGATTTCCTGCTTTCTCAACAGCCGATATACAGTTAAACTTCATTCGCTGGAACTCGAAGGGTCTGGCGATTTCGGTTTGAGGGATCGGTAGTTCGAGCAATCGAGGTTTGTCAGCATGGTCAGTCACAGGGGTCGTCATACATCTTTTATCGAGACCACATCGGGAGTTATTGCACATACAATGGTACACACATGTAAATGTGCATGTATATTATAAACTTGTAGCTTACCCTTGATTAAAGACAAATTAAAAAGTGTTGTAATGTAAAAGTATGAAACGTTTGTCATTCATTAAATAATTTATTCAATTTTCTGAAAAAAAAAAAAAAACTTAAAATTAAAGCCAATCTGCTACTTATATATATATTGCTATATAAACATCGTGAGCGACTTTCAGTCTGTTTGTACATCATAACCTTTAATTGCAAATTTAAGTGTGAATAACACACGCCAGCGCTTGTGTCTGACAGCTGATTATCAATGCATTGTTTGCTCGATAATTGAGATTATCACCTTTTATTGTTCGAGCCAAAGGATGTACTTTACAATGAAATAGATCTGAAGGGACCGCGGTACAGGTTCGAGAGATTGTTGTTCGAGGTTTTGGTGGTGGAACAATATGATTTATATTGAGCTTTAGCCGGGACCGCCGGTCGGGTCCATTCGGTAGTGTTCGAGCGAACGAAGTTTAACTGTACATTCAAAATACCTCGAGCATAGGTTCCCCCACTCTAAGCACCCCTTGTATGGTCCTGCTAAACCGATACTTACTCAAAAATTATCTCCACAAACGCACAGGTAGTCGAACCATAGCCACACACCTTATTACCTATATAGGTGGGTGGGGTATGGTTCGACCTCCTGTGCACAAACGGAGTCCATATGGATAAGATTTGCAAAATAGTCACCGTTCGTATTCTGTCCCATCTATTTCTAAATTAAACAAAAAAAACATGCAAATTTCACCAGCTTTTCCTTGCTTACCAGTAAATACTTTTGTTAAGATATTTGTCTAACACAACCTTCTTGTCGTTGGCCTCAGACCACAGTTATTTTTACTATATGTTCTATATAAACACTATGCCAGCTGGCAATTTCTCTGACATCCCAATCAAATAAAACTAACCTGTTCTGAATAATATCATCCAAGTGCAACATTTTAAGCTCCAGTAAACTATAGGTTGACCGGCATTTTTTTCACCATTTCAGGTCAAAGTTCATGAGTATGAATAATCTCTGTAAATGGTCGGAACCATGCAAAATCACTACTGTAAACAAGCAGTCAAGTAATATTTTCTGACATAAAAACTTCAATAAAATTATCATTTTCATGCTATTTTAGGTCTTCTCTTCCAATAAATGCCCTTTATCCTATATCTTTCATTCAAAAAATTATAAATATCCAGCATCAAACACAAGCACTATTTTACCTATAACTGCTTCCGTATTGTGGTCAACCAAGGGCAAATAACTGTGGTCTGAGGCCTATTTAACCAAGATTTTTTGTTTGAACTCAATAAAAATTATCAGACATGACCTCTTGAGTATTATGAACAAGTGTGCAAAGTTTGAAGTCTTAGTCATGAGTATTGATGAAGTTAGAGCCTTTCATCTAATACAAGTATATTCAGCTCTCAAGCCAGACTGCGGCTTGACCGAACTGAGAAATTCAAAAAGTTAAACTGCAATAACTTTTTTATTTGTAGGAATTTTTTCATCTGGTAAAAAGCAATCTGTTCAGTTTATCAAAGTCTACTAGAAAATACTTTCACATCTTAGCTGGATGCAATATTTTTGGAAATTTTATTTTTTGACCCAATACATGATAAAAATGACACGTTATGTAATAGTATCATTGTATTATATCATTCTTAAAAAATTCAAAAGTGTCAAATTTATACTTTTCTGAAAGGCTATGATCTAACAATTAAAATGATTGCTCATTTATATTTCTAGTACCACTAGTTCTATAGATATGGGCAATAGAAAATGCCTCTATACAACATTTGAGACAGCCAAATTATCAAAGTGGCTAGATATGCATCATTCCCAAGTTAGGCTACCAGATGCTACTGGTGATCTAAAGTCTTAAATCTCAAAGTTTTGTTTCAAGAGAACTTCTGCTACTGCAATGATGCCATTTTGAGTAGAAATAAAGGTCCAGTTACTCATTATCCTCAGGAAATAGCTCCTTTTGCACTATTCACGTCTACCGCATACCTATGACAGGGGACACAAACAGGAATACATCCAAATTCCAGCCAGGAACCACTGAATGAAGTCTTAATAGCCCCAGTCCAGTTGATACTAGGTCTCAGTAGCCTTAGTCAAGCTATGTCATGACTTATTACACACAAGTACCTTGTGTCTTTCACACCACACTAAGCTGTTTTTAGGGGACTGCTCCAAGTGTAATTGTTGCTAGTACCAGTGTGCCGCAGTCGGTCACAAAAAGCTGATGAAACTGCTCCTTATTCCTTGTCAGTCACTGTACCACTAACCAGTACCTGGAAGAGAGTGAAAAACAGTTAATATTTGATATTGTGAAGATAAATATGAGTGCAACTTCAACAGAGAAACTGAATATTGGCACAAGCATGCAGGAATGCAATGCCGAGAACAGGTCCATCAACGTCTATCTGTGAAGAAATGATTACTTTACAGATAATGCAAATTACAGCCTTACATCCACAATTCATCCGCATAACAATGGTGTAGTGGAGAGAGCAAACAATTGCCAGTACATGAAAGTTCATCTCTCCGAATAAGCATCTCATTCCTTCGGTCAAATTCAAAGAAAATGAGGAATATAAAAACAAACCCTGCAAAATACTGATAAATATTAAGCACAACCTGCTGTCAAAGGACTTGAACACTTAAAGATATCTGCAATACAAGAAAACACATTCTACCAAGTCAATTCACTAGTTTGGACTTACTTGACCCTTGTCAATCAATATCCTTGGGTCATAATACAGATCATGGTCATTACAAATGTAGATGAAATTACCTCCCTTGAACTGTATTTTAGTATTACAACACATATGAACTGTGCAATCATGCAGAAAAATCCTATAAATAATTTCTAATTGTATAAAAGTGAAATAGATTAACCAAAACAGTGAACAAATCAATATCTGGCACTGAATTATGTCTTCAATCACTGCGGCTGACTTCAAATTCTATATGTGCTACACCAGATGCTTTGTAACGTTGATCTAAGTCTAAATTTTGAAAATATTATCATTTTTTATGTCATTTATGAATAAAAATTAATGAACTGTCAACTAAAAACATTTACTTAAGTCTTCACTTGTATTGAAAGAGTGTTTTCAGTGAAATTCCACAAGTTTCCAGTTACTGCGGCTGCCTGTATGAAAAATTCACAAGCTTAGTACATGTGAACTGACTGATTTCACAATAAAAACACTGTCATTGAACAATAAAAAGTCACCAGATACTACATATTTACACCTCAAAACATGAATGGGTGCATGGAACAGAAAACAGTAAACAATTTAATGCAAAATAGTAAATAAACACTGAAAATAACCTTGACCAGACTTGCCGGTCTTCCCGGACACCTATCATAAAGTAGAGGAAAACTGCCTTTGCCATCTCAAATACATGTCTAGTACTTTGCGAATACTTACAACCAAGCAGAAGACAGTCTAAAAAGACCCTCTGGCCTGAAAATTTCCTCCGGCTCAGACATTTCAGCCCATCAGTGTGGGCAATATCAGGTACAAAGATCAAATGCTCTGCAGTCAAATTCTGCGGTACATGACATAAGTCAAACTAAATCTATTCAACTGGGTCCAGCAATCAAATAAGGTGGCAGACAAAGTATCCCAGCTTACCGGTAAGTGTTATGTGCAGTGTTGCATCTACAAAGTTGGTCTTTGATTAATACCACACATCCCACCAACTGCTCACTGTGACAGCCCTGCCCAAATGTGGCATCTCTGAATTTCTGGAATTGATATTGCAAATGTTTTTCTGTATTTTTTTCTTTCAAATATCCATCAATTTAAACCCCCATATATAAACTTAGCTGCACTTGATACCAAAAATTATCTCTGGGCTAATTTTAAATGACATGCTAAAGTGAAAGTAGCCATTTCCCAGTTTTCAGAAAAATATTACATATTTTTATTATATAATATGAAATAATATAAAGAAAATTCATAATTATATATAATTTCTGCAATTCACATGTTCTTACAGCATCTGTCTGCACTGTGACCAAGTTTCATAAAGATATCTTTGAAAATAAACAAGTTATTCAATTTCAAACAAAATTACCACTGTTCAAACTTCCCGCTATATCAGGCCTCAGACCACAGTTATTTTTACTATATGTTCTATATAAACACTATGCCAGCTGGCAATTTCTCTGACATCCCAATCAAATAAAACTAACCTGTTCTGAATAATATCATCCAAGTGCAACATTTTAAGCTCCAGTAAACTATAGGTTGACCGGCATTTTTTTTCACCATTTCAGGTCAAAGTTCATGAGTATGAATAATCTCTGTAAATGGTCGGAACCATGCAAAATCACTACTGTAAACAAGCAGTCAAGTAATATTTTCTGACATAAAAACTTCAATAAAATTATCATTTTCATGCTTTTTAGGTCTCCTCCAAAAATGCCCTTATCCCTCATTCAAAAAATTATAAATATCCAGCATCAAACACAAGCACATTTTACCATAACTGCTCCGTATTGTGGTCAACCACAGGGGGGGGGGGGGGGGCCAAAAAAAATTGGGTTTGGGGCCATATCAGGCCTCAGACCACAGTTATTTTTACTAATGTTCTATATAAACACTATGCCGCTGGCAATTTCTCTGACACCCAATCAAATAAAACAACCTGTTCTGAATAATATCATCCAAGTGCAACATTTAAGCTCCAGTAAACTATAGGGGGGCGGGCATTCCGGGTTTTTCACCATTTCAGGTCAAAGTTCATGGAGTATGAATAATCTCGGGGAGGGGGGGGGACAAAGCAAAATCACTACTGTAAACAAGCAGTCAAGTAATATTTTCTGACATAAAAACTTCAATAAAATTATCATTTTCATGCTATTTTAGGTCTTCTCTTCCAATAAATGCCCTTTATCCTATATCTTTCATTCAAAAAATTATAAATATCCAGCATCAAACACAAGCACTATTTTACCTATAACTGCTTCCGTATTGTGGTCAACCAAGGGCAAATAACTGTGGTCTGAGGCCTATTTAACCAAGATTTTTTGTTTGAACTCAATAAAAATTATCAGACATGACCTCTTGAGTATTATGAACAAGTGTGCAAAGTTTGAAGTCTTAGTCATGAGTATTGATGAAGTTAGAGCCTTTCATCTAATACAAGTATATTCAGCTCTCAAGCCAGACTGCGGCTTGACCGAACTGAGAAATTCAAAAAGTTAAACTGCAATAACTTTTTTATTTGTAGGAATTTTTTCATCTGGTAAAAAGCAATCTGTTCAGTTTATCAAAGTCTACTAGAAAATACTTTCACATCTTAGCTGGATGCAATATTTTTGGAAATTTTATTTTTTGACCCAATACATGATAAAAATGACACGTTATGTAATAGTATCATTGTATTATATCATTCTTAAAAAATTCAAAAGTGTCAAATTTATACTTTTCTGAAAGGCTATGATCTAACAATTAAAATGATTGCTCATTTATATTTCTAGTACCACTAGTTCTATAGATATGGGCAATAGAAAATGCCTCTATACAACATTTGAGACAGCCAAATTATCAAAGTGGCTAGATATGCATCATTCCCAAGTTAGGCTACCAGATGCTACTGGTGATCTAAAGTCTTAAATCTCAAAGTTTTGTTTCAAGAGAACTTCTGCTACTGCAATGATGCCATTTTGAGTAGAAATAAAGGTCCAGTTACTCATTATCCTCAGGAAATAGCTCCTTTTGCACTATTCACGTCTACCGCATACCTATGACAGGGGACACAAACAGGAATACATCCAAATTCCAGCCAGGAACCACTGAATGAAGTCTTAATAGCCCCAGTCCAGTTGATACTAGGTCTCAGTAGCCTTAGTCAAGCTATGTCATGACTTATTACACACAAGTACCTTGTGTCTTTCACACCACACTAAGCTGTTTTTAGGGGACTGCTCCAAGTGTAATTGTTGCTAGTACCAGTGTGCCGCAGTCGGTCACAAAAAGCTGATGAAACTGCTCCTTATTCCTTGTCAGTCACTGTACCACTAACCAGTACCTGGAAGAGAGTGAAAAACAGTTAATATTTGATATTGTGAAGATAAATATGAGTGCAACTTCAACAGAGAAACTGAATATTGGCACAAGCATGCAGGAATGCAATGCCGAGAACAGGTCCATCAACGTCTATCTGTGAAGAAATGATTACTTTACAGATAATGCAAATTACAGCCTTACATCCACAATTCATCCGCATAACAATGGTGTAGTGGAGAGAGCAAACAATTGCCAGTACATGAAAGTTCATCTCTCCGAATAAGCATCTCATTCCTTCGGTCAAATTCAAAGAAAATGAGGAATATAAAAACAAACCCTGCAAAATACTGATAAATATTAAGCACAACCTGCTGTCAAAGGACTTGAACACTTAAAGATATCTGCAATACAAGAAAACACATTCTACCAAGTCAATTCACTAGTTTGGACTTACTTGACCCTTGTCAATCAATATCCTTGGGTCATAATACAGATCATGGTCATTACAAATGTAGATGAAATTACCTCCCTTGAACTGTATTTTAGTATTACAACACATATGAACTGTGCAATCATGCAGAAAAATCCTATAAATAATTTCTAATTGTATAAAAGTGAAATAGATTAACCAAAACAGTGAACAAATCAATATCTGGCACTGAATTATGTCTTCAATCACTGCGGCTGACTTCAAATTCTATATGTGCTACACCAGATGCTTTGTAACGTTGATCTAAGTCTAAATTTTGAAAATATTATCATTTTTTATGTCATTTATGAATAAAAATTAATGAACTGTCAACTAAAAACATTTACTTAAGTCTTCACTTGTATTGAAAGAGTGTTTTCAGTGAAATTCCACAAGTTTCCAGTTACTGCGGCTGCCTGTATGAAAAATTCACAAGCTTAGTACATGTGAACTGACTGATTTCACAATAAAAACACTGTCATTGAACAATAAAAAGTCACCAGATACTACATATTTACACCTCAAAACATGAATGGGTGCATGGAACAGAAAACAGTAAACAATTTAATGCAAAATAGTAAATAAACACTGAAAATAACCTTGACCAGACTTGCCGGTCTTCCCGGACACCTATCATAAAGTAGAGGAAAACTGCCTTTGCCATCTCAAATACATGTCTAGTACTTTGCGAATACTTACAACCAAGCAGAAGACAGTCTAAAAAGACCCTCTGGCCTGAAAATTTCCTCCGGCTCAGACATTTCAGCCCATCAGTGTGGGCAATATCAGGTACAAAGATCAAATGCTCTGCAGTCAAATTCTGCGGTACATGACATAAGTCAAACTAAATCTATTCAACTGGGTCCAGCAATCAAATAAGGTGGCAGACAAAGTATCCCAGCTTACCGGTAAGTGTTATGTGCAGTGTTGCATCTACAAAGTTGGTCTTTGATTAATACCACACATCCCACCAACTGCTCACTGTGACAGCCCTGCCCAAATGTGGCATCTCTGAATTTCTGGAATTGATATTGCAAATGTTTTTCTGTATTTTTTTCTTTCAAATATCCATCAATTTAAACCCCCATATATAAACTTAGCTGCACTTGATACCAAAAATTATCTCTGGGCTAATTTTAAATGACATGCTAAAGTGAAAGTAGCCATTTCCCAGTTTTCAGAAAAATATTACATATTTTTATTATATAATATGAAATAATATAAAGAAAATTCATAATTATATATAATTTCTGCAATTCACATGTTCTTACAGCATCTGTCTGCACTGTGACCAAGTTTCATAAAGATATCTTTGAAAATAAACAAGTTATTCAATTTCAAACAAAATTACCACTGTTCAAACTTCCCGCTATATCAGGCCTCAGACCACAGTTATTTTTACTATATGTTCTATATAAACACTATGCCAGCTGGCAATTTCTCTGACATCCCAATCAAATAAAACTAACCTGTTCTGAATAATATCATCCAAGTGCAACATTTTAAGCTCCAGTAAACTATAGGTTGACCGGCATTTTTTTTCACCATTTCAGGTCAAAGTTCATGAGTATGAATAATCTCTGTAAATGGTCGGAACCATGCAAAATCACTACTGTAAACAAGCAGTCAAGTAATATTTTCTGACATAAAAACTTCAATAAAATTATCATTTTCATGCTATTTTAGGTCTTCTCTTCCAATAAATGCCCTTTATCCTATATCTTTCATTCAAAAAATTATAAATATCCAGCATCAAACACAAGCACTATTTTACCTATAACTGCTTCCGTATTGTGGTCAACCAAGGGCAAATAACTGTGGTCTGAGGCCTATTTAACCAAGATTTTTTGTTTGAACTCAATAAAAATTATCAGACATGACCTCTTGAGTATTATGAACAAGTGTGCAAAGTTTGAAGTCTTAGTCATGAGTATTGATGAAGTTAGAGCCTTTCATCTAATACAAGTATATTCAGCTCTCAAGCCAGACTGCGGCTTGACCGAACTGAGAAATTCAAAAAGTTAAACTGCAATAACTTTTTTATTTGTAGGAATTTTTTCATCTGGTAAAAAGCAATCTGTTCAGTTTATCAAAGTCTACTAGAAAATACTTTCACATCTTAGCTGGATGCAATATTTTTGGAAATTTTATTTTTTGACCCAATACATGATAAAAATGACACGTTATGTAATAGTATCATTGTATTATATCATTCTTAAAAAATTCAAAAGTGTCAAATTTATACTTTTCTGAAAGGCTATGATCTAACAATTAAAATGATTGCTCATTTATATTTCTAGTACCACTAGTTCTATAGATATGGGCAATAGAAAATGCCTCTATACAACATTTGAGACAGCCAAATTATCAAAGTGGCTAGATATGCATCATTCCCAAGTTAGGCTACCAGATGCTACTGGTGATCTAAAGTCTTAAATCTCAAAGTTTTGTTTCAAGAGAACTTCTGCTACTGCAATGATGCCATTTTGAGTAGAAATAAAGGTCCAGTTACTCATTATCCTCAGGAAATAGCTCCTTTTGCACTATTCACGTCTACCGCATACCTATGACAGGGGACACAAACAGGAATACATCCAAATTCCAGCCAGGAACCACTGAATGAAGTCTTAATAGCCCCAGTCCAGTTGATACTAGGTCTCAGTAGCCTTAGTCAAGCTATGTCATGACTTATTACACACAAGTACCTTGTGTCTTTCACACCACACTAAGCTGTTTTTAGGGGACTGCTCCAAGTGTAATTGTTGCTAGTACCAGTGTGCCGCAGTCGGTCACAAAAAGCTGATGAAACTGCTCCTTATTCCTTGTCAGTCACTGTACCACTAACCAGTACCTGGAAGAGAGTGAAAAACAGTTAATATTTGATATTGTGAAGATAAATATGAGTGCAACTTCAACAGAGAAACTGAATATTGGCACAAGCATGCAGGAATGCAATGCCGAGAACAGGTCCATCAACGTCTATCTGTGAAGAAATGATTACTTTACAGATAATGCAAATTACAGCCTTACATCCACAATTCATCCGCATAACAATGGTGTAGTGGAGAGAGCAAACAATTGCCAGTACATGAAAGTTCATCTCTCCGAATAAGCATCTCATTCCTTCGGTCAAATTCAAAGAAAATGAGGAATATAAAAACAAACCCTGCAAAATACTGATAAATATTAAGCACAACCTGCTGTCAAAGGACTTGAACACTTAAAGATATCTGCAATACAAGAAAACACATTCTACCAAGTCAATTCACTAGTTTGGACTTACTTGACCCTTGTCAATCAATATCCTTGGGTCATAATACAGATCATGGTCATTACAAATGTAGATGAAATTACCTCCCTTGAACTGTATTTTAGTATTACAACACATATGAACTGTGCAATCATGCAGAAAAATCCTATAAATAATTTCTAATTGTATAAAAGTGAAATAGATTAACCAAAACAGTGAACAAATCAATATCTGGCACTGAATTATGTCTTCAATCACTGCGGCTGACTTCAAATTCTATATGTGCTACACCAGATGCTTTGTAACGTTGATCTAAGTCTAAATTTTGAAAATATTATCATTTTTTATGTCATTTATGAATAAAAATTAATGAACTGTCAACTAAAAACATTTACTTAAGTCTTCACTTGTATTGAAAGAGTGTTTTCAGTGAAATTCCACAAGTTTCCAGTTACTGCGGCTGCCTGTATGAAAAATTCACAAGCTTAGTACATGTGAACTGACTGATTTCACAATAAAAACACTGTCATTGAACAATAAAAAGTCACCAGATACTACATATTTACACCTCAAAACATGAATGGGTGCATGGAACAGAAAACAGTAAACAATTTAATGCAAAATAGTAAATAAACACTGAAAATAACCTTGACCAGACTTGCCGGTCTTCCCGGACACCTATCATAAAGTAGAGGAAAACTGCCTTTGCCATCTCAAATACATGTCTAGTACTTTGCGAATACTTACAACCAAGCAGAAGACAGTCTAAAAAGACCCTCTGGCCTGAAAATTTCCTCCGGCTCAGACATTTCAGCCCATCAGTGTGGGCAATATCAGGTACAAAGATCAAATGCTCTGCAGTCAAATTCTGCGGTACATGACATAAGTCAAACTAAATCTATTCAACTGGGTCCAGCAATCAAATAAGGTGGCAGACAAAGTATCCCAGCTTACCGGTAAGTGTTATGTGCAGTGTTGCATCTACAAAGTTGGTCTTTGATTAATACCACACATCCCACCAACTGCTCACTGTGACAGCCCTGCCCAAATGTGGCATCTCTGAATTTCTGGAATTGATATTGCAAATGTTTTTCTGTATTTTTTTCTTTCAAATATCCATCAATTTAAACCCCCATATATAAACTTAGCTGCACTTGATACCAAAAATTATCTCTGGGCTAATTTTAAATGACATGCTAAAGTGAAAGTAGCCATTTCCCAGTTTTCAGAAAAATATTACATATTTTTATTATATAATATGAAATAATATAAAGAAAATTCATAATTATATATAATTTCTGCAATTCACATGTTCTTACAGCATCTGTCTGCACTGTGACCAAGTTTCATAAAGATATCTTTGAAAATAAACAAGTTATTCAATTTCAAACAAAATTACCACTGTTCAAACTTCCCGCTATATCAGGCCTCAGACCACAGTTATTTTTACTATATGTTCTATATAAACACTATGCCAGCTGGCAATTTCTCTGACATCCCAATCAAATAAAACTAACCTGTTCTGAATAATATCATCCAAGTGCAACATTTTAAGCTCCAGTAAACTATAGGTTGACCGGCATTTTTTTTCACCATTTCAGGTCAAAGTTCATGAGTATGAATAATCTCTGTAAATGGTCGGAACCATGCAAAATCACTACTGTAAACAAGCAGTCAAGTAATATTTTCTGACATAAAAACTTCAATAAAATTATCATTTTCATGCTATTTTAGGTCTTCTCTTCCAATAAATGCCCTTTATCCTATATCTTTCATTCAAAAAATTATAAATATCCAGCATCAAACACAAGCACTATTTTACCTATAACTGCTTCCGTATTGTGGTCAACCAAGGGCAAATAACTGTGGTCTGAGGCCCGTTGTTGTTCATGTCGAGATCCGGCAAAATACCGCAACGAATTAATCACTGACTTTGTTGTTATAATCTACAGCCCATCTTGCGAAATAATGTACTGGACTGCAGTTAACAAAAACTTGAACGGGACATAGTGTCACATATATCAAAATTAAAATATCCGGGGCCGGGATACTGATAAATTAATCATAAAATTTGTCCGGTAGTTTAAATATTGCCTCTAAATTGTTTCTCTGCAATAATTGATCAGGAACGGTCTACGCAACGTATGAATTCCTGCTCTACTGTAGATTATTATTTCATTATTTATATTTATTATTATTATTATTATAAAGCAGGTCAGCAACAACATCGGCACTTAAAGTACATTTCAATGTTATTCTGACAAAGATATGGTTCATTGATTAGTGAAACGACAACAGCCGTGAAAAAAAACGGGCTGGGAATCTTCTGATTGGCTGCTGGTTTGGACACGCCTCTTTACCGGGGTACTGCTTCCATATTTGGAGTGACCCGTTTTTTTAATCTTTTTTTACCGGCTGTTCTTTCCATATTTGGAAATGAGCCGTGAAACCGCAGTAAACGCGTGAAATTGCCCGCGTTTACCAGGCGTTTACCACGCGGTAACAACCATGAGGTTAACGGAACAAAAACGTGAGCGCCACTGTACATCTTGACTATAATCCTGTGGTTCTATCCCGGATATCTAAATATGCACAGAATGAAGTGCTGTTTTTGTTAAATATCAACTGCCAGTTTCGCAAAGCGAAACATACCAGTACCCGTATAAAATCATTTTGTCTGTATTTTGCTGCGGCCACTGAGACTTAATTTCGCCAACAAACGTTGATGAAATAAAAGTACGAGCTTAATTTGGTGCGAACGTCCTGTTTCTTTCTCATTTGAAGTTCTTCCAATATCTTCAAATTATGTTATCATCTTGAAAAATTATGCACTCATCAACTGTTCATTCGTATTATTGTTATCGGCAATAAATGTCCACTTATTCTTTCAATTTTACACATTATTTATCTCAGAAATTCCAGACTCAAGCGTCTCCCAGTATTTGGGTCATCATTGTTTACAATGGGGAATCACAACAACAGTATCGAAAAGATTTAAAGAGCAGAAAGAATATTGACACATAAAGTTATCAGTCAACATTGGATTGTAAGATTACAAACCTGTATATGTGGAGGCACTAACAAAGTTCTATGCTCCTACGTTTATGAATAAATTATGCAAATGAACCGCCATATTTGAATTACGGTAAGCGCGCTATTGCGCGTTGGAAATCGACACATGTCCGTTTGCAAGTGCTATTGCGCCAGTCTGCACTAGTCAACTGCAATCATTGCCTTCACACCGTTGGGGAACTCGGAATGGGAGGGGAAATTGCCGTGTTTTTAGCATCCAGCTTTCCCATGCAGGAGTTATGTTATGTGTTGTAACTGAGGGGCAGGAGTGTTAAAGAAGGATTTGACATTATATAAATATAGTGAAAATGAAAGTGGAAATCTATTTGTTTTTTTAACATTATACATATTCGGATATCCACGATAATCTTTCCGGCAAATAATTATTCAAATTACGGAAAAACACGACTAGAACATAGCGCCCCCTGTTATCAAAATGTGACTTATAATTTTGAAATGACATTATGCTTAGTTCTATTTTGCCTAGTGCCTGATAACATTTTCCTTACCGGTTGATCACTTCGTGTATTTTGTTCTTGGATGCATTACAAATTAACCAAGATAACCACAGCATGATGAAATAAACCATTACGCTAGATTGCACTGTCATTCAGTCAAATGAAAATATGAAAAAGGCATCATGGCCTAAACAACATAAAAGTTGTAACTTCCAGCAAGCATGGTATCATTGTCAACAAGCATGATGAAAGTGCAAGAATGCATAATGACTGTACCAATAAGCACAATAACAGTGTCACTGAGTAAATTGTAACAGTAAGCAGGCATTGTGTAATTGTCAACAAGCGTGATGAAAGTTCAAGCATGCATAGTGACTGTACCAATAAGCACAATAGCAGTGTCAATGAGTAAATTGTAACAGTAAGCAGGCATTGTGTAATTTTTACCTCAATATCATTCCATACTATACCTCTACTACATACATCCCCTCCTAACTAGAATTCGTCCTCGAATTCTTGGAGTATAAATGTATGTGGGACGATCTAAGGGTGCCAGTGAAATGGCGGAAGTGTCGAAATCGCGCATAAATAAATATGTAGAAATCACTCGACTTAATTTCGCACCCTTCCCCCATGAAAAATCATAGCTTAGTTTCGGTCATGTTACCGACATGATTGTGATAGAAAATTATCATTCCGAGTGACCAGCTTAAAACTGACTGTTTCACATTTCTGTTACCATGTAGATCTATATATTAGTTGGAGAATTATTTCGATCGCTCGCCCTAATGAAGGTGGATCGCAAAGGAATGACACCTCTGCATAGCATCCTCGGTAACCCAGGCTATTCATTACCCATTAAATATATGACCGGAGAGAAGCGACAGGAATTAACTGTGGGTTCCGTCGATGCACCATAAAGACTGATACACATGTATTCTTCTTCCACGCGTGATGCTGTGTTCAAGTGTATGATCCTATTTTACATTGAAACGGAAACAAAGAATAGCAAATCCGAAATACGCGTGACGTACACGACTGTAGGTACTAAAGTAGACAGTAGGTCAACTCTAATTTCCCATGTCATCTTCCCCACCCGATTCCCTAAAGCGGTTTGAGAAGCACAACATCGTCAAAGTGAGTTATTGTATCTAAATCATTCAGTGTGTTGCGAGAAGTCGGGATGTACATGTCGGCTCGCCATGCATTCCCTCTATAATTGTTTTCCCGCCGTGCTTTTGAAGCACGCGCCACAGGCTATTGTGTAAACTTTCGACCTGAACGTAGGCTACATGTATGTATTGGCGCAGGGGGTCAGACAACTAGACACTTTCATTCTAGGATTTGTGCGAGATTGAAGTTGCAAGTGGTGCAAATCGATCGGAAAATCTTTGTTTGTTGCTATTTTATTGTTTATTCAAGGCTGCGTATTCATCTATCGTCACATAACGATCGTCCTTTGAAAATTGATTGCGGGCCGCAGCAGCGGCCCGCTATATTTAATACGTGGTGAGTAAAAGATGCATGGAGACTTAAGCACTAGATCGAACATATGCGTCTCTCTTCATTATAAAATTGAGGTACTTCTGAGATGAAAACTGTAGACACAGTCAATTTTTTTGGAAAAGCAAGAGTTGTCGTTTGTAATTGAGCTGTCGTTCGTTTCATAGAGGGCGCAATCTAATATACGCTGGTAAAAAAAGAAAAAAGCGCTTTTCACGTTTCAGTCGCAATCTACACCTAGAAAAATGGATATATGATTGCTTTTTCCACTAACACAGCCTTTGACATTATAGAAACGAAACGAGTAGACTGAATATTCTTTTATGGCCTTTTTAGACATATATGATATTGTTTTAGCTAATTTTTTTCCATTTATAAGAAGTCAGTCTCCGTGGTGTAATGGATAAAGCCGATAGCTCAAATACTTTTGTGTACGTGTACTTTTAGAATCCACGAGTTCGAATCCCATTAACACCCAATTTTTTTAAAAACTTTTTTCTGCTGTTTTAATAATCATTTTTAGCTTTTTAAGAATATTTTACGGCAAATAATCATAAAAATCTTCATTCATGTCAAATTAGGAAGGATAATGGTAATGAAAAATTGAGACATACCAGGAACGGTCTATAGAGCATTCCTGGACATACTGTATAAATATTATTTGATAACAGTAAAGTTTCGATACTACAGGTCAGTCAGTAGATGTGGTGTCGTGTCAGGGTTTGCTTGTTCAACCAGAATTGGTTCCCTCGAGTTCTTTTGGGGCCATGCCTCAATATCAACCATCACCAATTTTCAAAATATTTACATGGGATTATTGTTTGTTGGCCCGCTGTGATACTTTGTATCACAGTTTTTCTTGTTTATATTGGCTTTGAGTGAAATACATATTTGGCATCCCTTTGTTGGTAAATATAGAAGCTTAAGTAACTTTTATTAAACCTAAATTTCCTGTGTCTAAATTACACGGCAAATGATTAAAATCATTCCTCAGTAATCAACACGACGGCTTCAGCAACCCGGGAAAAGCTCATAATTATTATAAAGACGTTGCAAATGTTTTGTAGAACGCGTTAGCGTCATATAAAAACTGACGTCGCTAACTTTGAGTTTATCCCCGATAGCGACGTAACGGGCGCCGCCATATTGGATTCAGCGACGTCGCGTCATTAACATTACGGCCTATGGGGAAAATCACAAAAAAATCAAATTTTGACTAAAATATCAAGTTAATCAAAAAAATGAAAAAGTGGCCTGGAGATATTAATGTTCCAGTGATGCTGGTGTATTTAATATTTATGTCATGTGCATATTCGAAATTTAATCGAAGTCTACCGATTGAGTGGGACAGACTTTAGGATCTTTGATGAAACGCAACCCAGAAAAGAAAATAATAATACCTGAAAAGAAAATAAGAATCTGTCACATGACATAATATTGATATTCATGTATATTTCAGTAAATATAAAGCTAATCGTCTTAAGTCTTGGATAGTCAATGTAGTTTCCGATGGGAGCTAATTTGTTCTGACAATTAGTCTGACTGACTTGATATCTTTTTGAGTATTCTTTGACGGCAATTAACCGATAATCTTGTATAGAAAAATGTCCTTTGCCAAACAGCTGAAACATTAATAGCAACACACAAAGACATTTTAAAGATCTGTGAAAATTAACAGAACATAATTATTGTTTTATGCTGGAAGAAATACTATTTTTCGTGTTTTGTCTACAGTGTTTAACTGTTCTAAAATACATTTATTGTGTTGTAACCGTTTTAGTTGTATTTTTATCGTTAATATTAGATTTTTGACCTATATAGTTGTTGGTATGTTTTGACTTTTCTTTCAGAAAGTGTTAGAAAATTATTCGGATCGAGATTGAAATGTGACCTTAAGCCAGACAGACTAAGCAAAACTAGATGCAAATTATTTCACATGTTTTCGGATAGAACCATAATATAAAAGAATATATTTAACCATGTATCTTTACAACCACAATTGTCGTTTTTGTAATTTTCGTATTTTTGCCGCTATAATAATAGAGTAAGTAAAGGATGAATTGTACATTGTTCAGGTAATGCAAATGGTCAAATGCTTTCACTGGAACGTCAGGTTGGACTTTAAAAACGTGTTTGTAATACTATAGATACATCTCTCATAACTTTTCGAGGTAGATGCAGGGATTTCAATCGCTACAGTTTGGCGATAGCGCTGAATTATCAAAATAAAAACTATAACCAGATTATCAGCTACCTGTAGTCAAAAATGTTAGTGCGTCCTTTGAAAGAGTTTCAGCTATTCCGCAGGTACTCGTACACGCAATGTTTCATCACTAAGCATCAGTATGATACATATTTTCTATTGTTATTCCTTGTGTGTGAAGCATGCTTTCGTTAAACAATCAAAATAAAAACTACTCGGTTGACCTAATTTCAAGAAAACTCGATTGTTATTCGAAACATTATGATACTGATGTTATCACTGGCTATAAATATGGCTTATGATATCTATCTGTATATGTGTCACATCGTACATCTATGTATTCTACTGAAAGCGACTTCTATTTTTGCTTACAGTACCTTAACAATGTCTGCTTACAAATATTTGAATAATTTGACTCTTTTCAGCAAAATGCGCGAATACTTTTAGATGTCAATGATAGATTGCAAACACAACTGTTATTTATGCCGTTAGTTACTGGTTCATTCTACGTCTTACTTTCGTTGGTTAAAAATGTTTTTAGGGGTGGTAGTGGGAGCATTTACGAATGAATATTTAATTGCTTTTAAATAAATAGCTTAATTGCGTTTTGTATTACAATATGGTTGTAAGCATTTGAAACCTTACAAATAGCTGGTAAAAGATCACTGAAAGAGTATTCAAACGTCTCAGTCTCCGAACACCATTTCCATTGATTTTTAAATTTTGAATTGATTAAATTGCCGAAGTCTCTTGGGACTTGCAGTATGTGAAACAAACACTACTTATATAGTTTAGCAACATCACCATAGTTTTATACACCTCGTAAATGTACATGTGATTTGTCATTTGCTTTTGGAAGAACTTTATCATTAAGAACTTAACAACTTGAATAAGAAGATTGATAATGCATGGACACGTGGCACAGACCTGACATCACTTACCGTTGCGAAAAAAGAACATGGACGTTAACGCCATAAAATGTGCCTTCAACTTAAACTATATTGAAACGCAATGTTCTGATATATGTATTTATTATGTTCTTACACACGTATCTTTAATTTTGATAGTTTAGTTTCTACTAATTTATTTATTCTTGATTGCGAAACAAATTCTTAGAACTTATATTAATCGCTCTCGAGACTCATTCGAGTTAATTTTGATAACTGGATAAGGCATACCAGGCTGATTGAGGCAGGGTTGGTGTAGGAGGATTGTCCCATCACGACGGAAAAAAATGAATTGTGTCTATGAAATAGTGCTATTTCCAGCATATTTTACAAGGCTTGCAAGTGTCAAACTAACAGGAAGCTTTTCGATTCTACTAATCAGGGTTTGTTTATGTTTTGCACAAGTAATCAACTGTTTAGTATATAACAACTGACAAAGGATTTTTGTTTAGAATAAGGCCCTTTATACTCGTAGCGCTTTTTACATATTCTATGCAGAAACTTTTCTGAAAGAAGTATAGGTGATATAATGTAAATTACGAGAGTTAAGTTCTTTATGACAGTAACTCACGAAAAGTAAGAAAAAAATGCTTCCCTCGATGATGAAGCCTCAATGGGGTCACCATTCTTACATATTCTATAAAATACCTAAGTTTTCTGAAACTAGAAGTGTTGATTTAATTTTACTTACACAAACGTTCTTTATGACTGTTACATGCAGAAGAAATGTCCTTTCAGAAATGAAACCTCAACAGTGTTGTTCAATTTTACAAACAAAACAGTATAGAATTATGCAAAGTTACGTAAAATGGTTTCCTGAATTGCCATTTACAACGAATCCTCATTTGCTTACAGCAGTTGAAACTGTCATTTAATTCAATGCTTTCCACTGCTGAATAAGTTTGATACATGATCTTTCTTTTATTACCATATGATATTTCATGCCAAAAATTGTCTGTAGCTTCTATGTGTTCAGTTTCTAAATTGAATTCAATCAGGATGCGAAATATATCACAATGTTTGTACTTCGTCATCTTTTTCAAAATGGTCTGCTATTTAAAATAAGTTTTCGAGAGAAGCCACTGAATAGATTGAATATGTGTGTTCGGGTTTACATGTAGCTCTCAGTAGCGTAAGAATATACATTTTCCCCCTTTTTTCTTGATGAAGTATAATATGTCTCTTTGACTGAATGAAGAATGTGTTAGTGGAACAGAAACATTGTACACTTTTTTCTCAGACTGTAGCTAAAGTAACATGTTTAAGTCTTTTATGTACATAACTTAACAGTTTAATCAGTGCATACCTTTGTGTTATTACATTGACAATGTACTTAACACCAGATGTGTTAAATATGCGTAGATTTTACATAAAACAATAGGTTAAATACCCATTTCCTTCATTCTCATTCGTCATTTTATTTTCCTTGTTGCAAAGATAAGAGAAATTCTTAACTATAGTGCTGTTAGAATAGCTAACATTCCATATTCAAAGCAAATTAATAATATTATACATTTTAAGTTCTGGATGTTTAAGCTTTATCCTTTTACGGGAAACCGAAAGTGATTCAGTTTTATTTAGGTTAAAGTCTATAAGCCAGGAAGCAGCCAAAGAATGTATGACTTCCAAGTCATTATTAAGTATATATGCGGCTGTTTCTGGTTGGTTGACTATTAAATATAGACTTGTGTCATCAGCGAATAGCCTTACGTTTGAATTTATTTTGGTAACGATATCGTTAACGTATATTAAGAATAGGAGGGGATCGAGTATCGAATCTTGAGGGACACCGGCTGAAATTGAACGCCATTGGAGGATGCCAAACACGGCAAAAGTCTTTGGAGATGTCGCAGAAGACTATTCTGGCTTCTTTCCCTTCATCGAGAGCCTTGCAAATGTCATTATAAATGTAGAGAAGTTTGTTAGTTGTAGATTCACATTTTAGAAAACCTGATTTACAGGAAGATAGTATCTTATTTTCTATTATAAAATTATAGCTATACTTGTGAATACAACGATCCATTAACTTTCCAATACAGCTGACTAATAAGATTGGTCGGTAGTAACCAGGATTTGAAGTGTTGGCTTTTTTGAAAAACGGGTGTTACATGCGCTGTCTTCCAGTGTGATGGGAAATAAGAACAAAACAAGTCTTGAATAGGGTGGAAGATGGTATTGAAAGTTCATTTGAAGTTTCCTTCAGTAAGCGATGGACTTATGCAATCTGGTCCGGAATATTTAGAAGGGTTAATATTAGAAATAGCAGCTTTAACATCTTGTGGTGATCAGTATGACGAAAACGTACATAGTGAAATAAACAATCAAAATCTTGGGATGCATTTAAAATTTATTTGCCAGAGAAAACACAGAAGACAGTTTAAGCTGACGTCGATATCTTAGCTGAATTTGAAAATTAGTCCATGAATCTGAAATTGTAACCATGTATTATGTTAGTGTATAACCAATACAATGTCAATAATTAGTGAATCAAACAGTTAATTAAAAGTAAATACCTTAACTTAAATCCGTATTTAACTTTACAGGTTTGACGAAGAGACTTACTTTGAAGAAATAAAACATCCCTTAAACTATACAACAACACCAAAAAGTAATAGTTTTATCCTCCTTGGTAATGATTAAAAGAAATCATACAAATAAGTCTGTTCTTTTACCTTTTATTTAAAACGAAATCTCAATCCTATTTCTTTCAGGGGGGAATCTGCAAAGAAATACTTCTTTAGTACATACTTAAAATATACTGCATGTTAATGTTAATAATTATTAAAAGGGTTTTATAAGCAATATATTAGAACGTAAACGGTTGTTATAATGATTACCTGGCTCATTTTCTGAAAAATTATCATAATAATACAACCATCCAAGTTTTCGTGAATTTGTACTATGTTTCGACGAAATCAGTCCGTATGTTTATGTTGTACTCACCTTGAGCAATAGAATAAAGAAATAATTTACCTGCCAGTGCTTTATCGAAATTGAAGCATTATTCTTTTTTATACAAACATAGTTCAAGTTTAATCATCTAATATTGAAAAAAAGTATGCAGAATACATCAGAATCAGACTCGTTATGATGCATGCTAGGATTAACTGTCAGTTTGTGTATTAAATAGTACCAGTACTGTATCTGTTAGACCAACGTGACAAAACTGACCGAGCTTGATTGCAATTTTAGACATTAGCTATGCATACTGTTACGGACGGCATTTTGTAAAAGATATCATATCTATTTTTCATGATTAAATGTAAGCACATTGCCCATATTGGATTTGTTTAGACTACTGTAGCAAATTTTAGAATCTGAATAGTTTTGAAAAAATTGCTTACTTCCTGTTTTCCCTAAATGTAGGGATCTTGTGAGATCTACGATTTTCGACTGAGTCGCAAAACAAAATCTTATTCTAAATACCAAAAGACAATTCTTTGTATGAACATCAACCCAAGATATAAGAGTTGTTTGTTCCTAGTAAGCACGATGCAAAACAGAATCCAAAATAAGACAATTTGACACGTTCCTTTCCATACAGTTTAATTAGCCGACGAATAAGCTCTTCCGGCTTGAAATAAACATCAGCACAGGTAAATTTATATCTTGCACACTTGGCAAAAATATGTTACTTACCAGGCTGAATAAATCCAGGGATAAGCTTCAAGCTATTTTATGACTAAAAGTTTATAATAGCAGTGTATCTAAAATGATAACAGAAGTAAACTGCATGGCAAACCCTAGAATATTAGTGCTGTTACCTTCTTTTATAAAATCCGAAACAACCTGTGTAGACCACTACCATATTAAAGATACTAAAAACCTGAACTACTGAATATCCGTCCTTAGAACACGGTACGGTATGATGTAAATTATTATTTCAAAAGGAGTACAATGTATTCGTCTGTATAAAATTATTCCCAGTGTTTCGAAACTCGATATAGATATTACTTCAGTCAGGCCTATGATGCTATTTAACACTATTTTCAGATATTTTTCTATACATATAGTCTAGCCCCAGCTTAAACATCTTTGCTTAGCGATCTGATTATTTCAATAAATTCTAAGTCTAAGCAGTGTATGTTCACTGATGCTCTTGTAGTTCTTGTAAAGTGTGTCTGTGTAAGTCTAATAGTTGTATCTAAACATTCTCTTTTGAACAGTTGTTCCCTTACAACGCGCCCGTTAGTCATATTAGGCAACACTTGTTGGCAGTAAAACGCAGATGTAGATGTGTCTGCTTTTTTAACGGTTATGAAATGGATGATATACTTGGTTTGTTAGTTGTATCATGACTAGGCCTAAGATACAGCAACATGACAGAGATGAAACAGAGTCTTTTTTACTATCCATGTCAAATTTCAGTTGGGTATAATTTAAGTTCTTATCTTTCGATAAGAGAAATAACTTAGCATAATTATGTACATCTTTTCAGCATTGTTCTTGACCATAACATAATATGGAAATCTTGAAGGGTAACTTTAAAGGAAAACTTAAAGATAAGTTTTGACCCTATTTGGAAAAATTCGATAAAAACAAATTGTCACCTTTGACTTCATATACTTAAGTTCAGCTGAAACACATGCTATATTAACTCAAACATATCAATCTTAAGTAAGCCCTACGTGTAAAACTTCATACATATACCTGAATACACTTCAATCTCACACAAATGAAGTTGTTCTCCTTCCGGTATCTGTTGTGAAAATTTTACGTATCTTCCTGCTGTATTTGCTGGCATGGCTATATTGTCGATAGAACCCAGCTGGTCAACGAATGCAGCTTCGGACAAATCATCCAAACAATTACCAACCAAAATTTTAATTTGTCTTGCTCTATCAGCTGCAATACAAAAATAGATTAAGCTTTAATTCATTTGTGCGGAAACTATTTTATTAGCAATATGTATATTAGTGTAGAAAAAGTGTATGATAAAACATTGTAAAAGAAATACTATAACCTTGTACATTTACATATGGATTTGACAATAACGATAACATGAGCTTCACCGTCTACGCGAATTCGAGTGATGTTGTACCAGATGTTAAAGATCAACAACGTTCATTGTAACGTATAAGATACAGTAATGTCCGAGGAGAGCGTGTAAGCCACGTATTACATGTATTTACTAGTGTTGAACTACAATATATTTCTATATTTACTTTACTGAGAAATACACTTAACAGGAAACGTTGATATGACTTCCATTTACAATCGCTGTAAAGGGTTATAACATAATCTGTAAACATCGTTACAATCATACGAACAACTAGTCATGGGACATGTTTTCAGACCACTGCTTGTAAATGGATGTAAATGGGAACACCTCTTGACCTTTTCCTTATTGTTTTAGACGGTAACGGTCAAACGATTGATTATCCAACGTGTTTTTCTAAATGCTTTATATTCTTATTTTTATTTGAACATTTATTGAAATAACTGTATCCTAACTGCACATATAGATGTGTATTGTGCACATGATGCTTGCTTGTCAGCAGCAATAATACCCGTCAATCAATGACGTATTCTTCAATAATACACGTCAATCAATGACGTCATTCTCAATAATACCCGTCAATTAATGACGTATTCCTCCATAAATGGTTGTTGTTGAAATTTACGCCTTCTAATTTATGATGTATTCCTCCCTAACGTTTGTTTTAAAGTGACAATATACTCATCTTACTGCACATAGTGTATTTTTGGTGACAGTTTTACAAAAGCAATTTTCGGTTGCTGTGCATTTAAATGTGTTAAACTAGCGATAATGCCGCATTAGTATTTGAACTACTCTCCCAGTCAAAATAGGAAAAGTTATATTTGGAAAGTTATTATTTCGTACTGGTAGCAGGAAGAGCTTGGTGTATTTGGTTAAAAGCTATTATTTCCACTAACCTTTTTACACACACTTTTTTCGGCTGGATGTTTTCTTGAAAAAAAATGTGCATAATTCCACTTTATGCAACTAACAACCATTAAGTAATATTGTGTGTCTTTGTTTTAATTTCGGTCTAAGTGCAATTTTTGTACGTTTAAATACCTATAATACATCTAGAATTAAGCCTCTTAAAAATTGTCTTGGTAATACTTACCACAACAATCTCCACGATTGTACACAACAATATTTGTTATAGTGTATGTTGCTTGCAGGTCTACGTACCACCAATTATCGGCCGAGGGTGCTGTATGGAAACACTCTTGATCCGGGTAGTAGATCTGTGATAAGGTGCCGTCTACAGCTTTCATAGATAAATCCGTGCCATGATAATTACTGGATATCGTTGTTGGTTTGTTGAGAGCGACGTTATAGCCTGGAAGTTAAATACAGTATATCAGTTGTTGTCATGTGACAGCTGTTTTAAATGATGCAATGGCAAGGACAAATAACTCTCGTAAGCCTAGTTTACTAAATTTCTCAACAATGATTTAATTTTAATTGGCACAAATTCATTTCAACAGGAGTACAGCATATTTATGGATTTTATAACTGTTGTATTTCTATTATTATCATTATTTTTGATATTGTTGTTATTCTTGTGTTACGCCAATTTCTACAGCTGCAGCAAATCGACAACGACGGAACGCAATGTCTGTGTATATAAATGAAAGGACTGGTACGTTTACAGTAAATAGTCACTAGGACACATCTAAAATATCGCAACCTGTGTGACAGTTTTATTTCTGTTGAATATCTTGAAAAACATTTTTCAACATTGACAAACGGCAGAAAAATAACCAAGCGCTACATCAGCAGGTAATAGATTGTTCGTTCGCGTCCGGAGGTGATCCTGAATAAACGGCCAAGGTTATAATTATTTGAATATTATTGTTTTATCACCAAGACTTTATCTATAGCCTAAGGGAGTTGTAAAAGTTTACTTCTTATTTTTGTAGGTAAACGGGTAAATTATGCTTACTTTTGACAATTATATACCGAACGATAAAGAACATAATCTAGCACGTAAAATATCTCATTTAATTCCAAAATCGTCTTTAAAAGAAGTATAAAACAAAACCAAATGTACAGGTTATAGTAATTTATTACAGGTCATTTTAAACTTTTACGTAATGTTCGGACTTATAACAATAAAAAAGTAATCGAGCATCGGAAGTATTCGAGTAGCAATA